>KK113121.1:0-49347 GCA_000611955.2 Stegodyphus mimosarum | reverse complement strand
CGATCGTGTCAGGTCTATTGAATAATGCAGTTCAAGCGTTATTTAAAGACCGATTCTGGTTAGCTAAGATGATAACGAATGTCTATATTAGTTGCTTTCTAACAGTTAAAAATAACCAGATGTCATCATATGCATCTTCCATATGTCATCTTATATACAGTAAAATCTTCTTTGCATACAATCCTGGCGTTTCTGAGATATTTCATGTCTCTTCGACGGTTATCCACTGTCTGCTTCAAGTAACATAAAAAATCGTTTTTATCATCTTCGTACCTGTTGCTGATGATTTTTAGATGTGAGTTATACGGATTTAGGAAAGAAAGAACTTGATGTGAATGTTATAATTATCTGTAAACATTTCGATTGTAAAATCTCTTCAATATACTTCCATACACTTGAGTAATAAACAATCAAAATTCAACATTACATTTCGAGCAATAAAACATTTTTTTTGTGGAATATACAGTTTTTATGAATGTTCTGTCAATCTTCATCAGAAATGATCTGTGGTTAAGGTATTAAAAGCTATTGAGCGTAGATTTTACTGTGTTGGACTCTCATGAAGGATTGTCTTGGTGTCGCCAAGAAAGCAGATGTAATGGCGATGTAATAGCCATGAGAACCATAGAATGTTAAATTTTTAACGGATACAATTCTGATAACTGCTATGTGCTGATGAATATTAGGCAAAACGTACCTTGGAACAAACCAATTATTGGACGAATTTTGCGTTCCTTGTTGTAGGAACATAGTTCCCTTTATTAATTTAGAAGTCAGATAACAAAAATCAGCGTTATATTTTCAAATTTTCACAGGACTAGTTTCGATGGTTTTTACCGAACCACGATCCTCAGCTGCAAAAGTGCAAATGAACGAGATAAGATATAATGATTAGATAAGATAAAATAAGAAAGCCTAGACAAGAGACAAGCTACTGGCGCCATCTGTTGATGAAACCAGAACTAAGAATAGTTTCTTTAAAAGCTGAAGGCAAAGAGTGGTTGGAATTAGGGCCGTTAACTAGAACAGAAAGATTTTTTTGAATGTAAAATGCCTCTAGAAAATCCAGTTCACCAATGGAAGATGTTTTTTGAATAATTTTCGCAGCAGAAAAAACTGAAAGTGTGAATTTCGGACCAACAATGTTGGGCAACAGAAGACTTCTGTGTTTCCTTTTTTCTAGCATGTGCCTCATGTTCCTTAACTCGAAATTTTAGGGCTCTTTTAGTTTGGCCGATGTAAATTAAACCACACTGGCAAGGAATCCTGATACCCCAGAAATTCATATCCGGAATGGGGTCCTTGAGTATAGAACTCGGAATTTTATTCATGGGAGAATAAACCACCCGAAAGTTAAATTTATGTAAAATACGTGCAACTTTATAGCTAATTGATGGAAAGAAGGGCATGACAACAGAAAATTGTGTTTTAGTTCTAGTTTCATCAACAGATGGCGCCAGTAGCTTGTCTCTTGTCCAGGCTTTCTTATTTTATCTTATCTAATCAATTTATCTTATCCCGTTCATTTGCACTTTTGCAGCTTTATAGCTAATTGATGGAAAGAAGGGCATGACAACAGAAAATTATGTTTTAGTTCTGGTTTCATCAACAGATGGCGCCAGTAGCTTGTCTCTTGTCCAGGCTTTCTTATTTTATCTTATCTAATCAATATATCTTATCTCGTTCATTTGCACTTTTGCAGCTGAGGATGATGGTCCGGTAAAAACCATCGAAACTAGTCCTGTGAAAATTTTAAAATATAACGCTGATTTTTGTTGTTTGACTTCTAATTAATATTTGTTCGGCGTGTTATTGCATCTTAATTATAGTTCCCTTTGTTGTAGAAACATAGTTCCCTTTGCAGGACGTAGCTGCTCATTTGTATCCGGCAGCATCATGAAATACCTTTTTATATTCAGAACAATATTCGTAATCTCGCAAATATATCGTTGCTTCCCTACGGGCTTGTAATGGATTAAATACACACAGAACCGATGACAGAGTGACAAAATTTATTTTACCAAAAGACACACTTCTCAAATCTGGAACTTTCCACAAAAGTATTCGTACATCTCCTTTTCAATATAACAGATCACAATCAGCAGTTACTAATTTGAACTAATTAGAACGTCAAACATAACGCAGTGCAAAACGCGTCTAAAGAGCGTAGCTCACATGCAGATGTAACTCTGAACTAAAAACTAAAAACTGATGTTCTCACCAGCCTTTGACCCTGGTCGCCGAGAAATCTCTAGAGCCGTCCATTTCTCGAAATTACTGTAAGGCATTTAGGGCTATAGTTACATACAAAGTGCCAGATGCGATTACAATTACATGCAGGGATCAATTTGCAGTTATTCAGTTGTAGTACTAATTACAGTTATATAACGATCGGACCAAAATGTAACGAAGTTTTGCAAATTTTCGCGATTTCTCGCCAAATTTCGGGAGAAAAATTAATCACCAAAACTATCGCCAGCTTGGCGGTATTTTGGCAATTTAGGGAGATAGCCATTCACCTCAATATTAAGTAGACTTGCACCTGTAAACTTATTTTTCCATCAGAGCTTCGTTTTTTGAGTATTTCACGTTACATTATACAAAAGATGTTACAATTTCACATATAATTTCATTGAAACTATTTACATGTATACAAATTTGGTAACAATATCAATACGTCTGTCAATTTTTCTCATTCATTTTTCATGTTATTTGATTAATTACTTTCGTTTTATTTAATTTCATGTACCTCGATTTAATCTTATCGTTCCTTCACTTTATCAATTTACACATTTCGGGAAGATATGGATTAAAGCAAATCATAGAGACAAGAAAGCAAACAGATAAAGGCGCTTAAAAACTATATAAAATATCCCCAATGAAATGTAACAGATGCTACTGAAAATTTTCTAGGAAGAAGAAGAAACAAAAAATTAAGCTCTGCTTTTCTATACTTTGAGAAATTTCAACTGACAACTTCTTTAAAAGTCTTTTTTATTCTCTATAGTACCACTTCTGAAGCTACAATCTTCCTGAAATAGTAAATGATGAATCGATGAAACAGCTTACCTTTCTTGATAGCGTAATGAACCATGTGCAAGTTTTTAACTTAGCACTTTATATGGTGGATAAGAGCTGTTTTTGTTGTTTTTCCTCTGGTAAGTTTTCTGCTTCAAGAATAATGTCAAACATAAGAGAGAATTGTGAAATATCACTGCTGAAAAAATGTCCAATATCCTTCAGATCTTGATAAGAAGGTAACATATGTTTTAAAAGTATTTGCCAGAAACCAAGTAAAGGAAAAATATTTCTAGAAGTATTACACCACCATTTTTTAATTTGCTGATTTTATAATTTACGAAAACTTCAGAACTTTTATGTATTTGTTTGTTAAAGTCATCCATGACGGTTACTGGTTTCACAAAGTTTTATTGAGATATTAGTTTATCGTAGAAATTGAGATAAATGAATTTTGGAATATTCTGTCTGAAATTAACTACTATCAATCTGCGACAAAATCTTTAAAGTATTTTCAGAAGTACTGAAAGATCTGTACGAGTTATCTTAATTTACTTCTTGAAATACTTACGTGTAATAAATGTATCCGAAATTTGAAACATAATACTTAAAATCTGATACATAACATTATTAATCGCTGTTCATTTTGTAGCAAACAAAAATAGGTGAATTGCAGAAATACGATGCTTGTTTCTCAGACAAAAAAGTTTTTCTGTGTATATTTAGCATTTTTGGAGTTACAAGGTAGTCAACACCACAGGATAAACTTTCAAAAAGAAATTTGCTTTTGATAAATTAGATTGGATTATTTAATTTAGGCAAAAGTACACGCGAGTTAGCTGACTTGAGTTCCATTCCTACTATGGTCGAGCCAAACAGCGGACGAGCAGCAAAGTCGGTGAGCACTAGTAGTTCAACTTAAGTTCGATTTCAGCGAAATGGGTAGGTGCAGGCAGTTTCGTCGATTGTTTCATGCGTAAAGTGGAAATTAGCCCATTTTTCTTAAAAGTTCTCCACGAAGGCATCCATCCTCTTAGGAAGGTAGCCGTCGCATGCTTTGGAATAATCATATTAACCAAACCAAAGCTTAATAAATTCTAAAATATTCTGGAGGTTGAAGATGATAGCGTACCCTTCCATCATGCTTCTCGATAGGATTTTAAAATCGACAGATTATAAAGTCTCTATTTATTAAAGATCCTACAACCATAAACATCTATGTGCTATTTTTGGAATCCTTTCGGGCCCGAACAACCGTAACAAGCCTCTTTTTTACCCCCTCTTGAAACACCTTTTTTGATTGATTTAGATTGTACTGGGTTATTTAGATTACAGAAAAATACGCGAGGGTTATCTGTTAAAGTAAGGAAGAGCTTTCGTGGAGGGTTTCCTAAAGGAATTCGCGTTAACATGGAAAAGGAAAACCACGAAAACTCCTATGCAGTCAACCCGTTAACCAAGTTTTGAATTCTAGTCCAAAGATTAGATTTCGATTATTTTATTGTTGTTGGTGAACTCTTAATGATCGAAGAACAATTTGTTTCAGAAATAAATGGATCAGACTATTGCATTTGTTCTGAAATTTGAAAATGAAAAAAAAAATACTGCTTCTAATTTTATTCGTTTACTCTTATTACTCATATTCCCTTCAAACGTTTTCAGATTTCAAAAATTAAAAACATTTTTAGCCCAAATGGCGTTAGCCCAGAAGGGCTATATAACTTCGTCTTGGCATTTTGCGGCGTTTCACTATTCAAATTGTTGCCACCAAATATTATCGCCCTGTATTTTACTTAAAGAAATTAAATAATGAAGAATCGGCATAAATGTATGCATGTTTTTTACGTTGTGATAAAACAACAGTACTTAGAGCCATAAAATTTTGAATAACGTAATCCTCCTCTGAATATGGGAGTTGAAGCCCAAATTTGGAATTTGTGTTATTATCGATTTCATATTTTGTAACACTTTAACGAATTTTTGATTAAGAAACTCAATGATTTTAAAGCGAGCAATGGCAACACCGTACGAAAAAAATAACATTTTTGTCTCCAGCACACAAGATTGAAATCAGAAATTCTAAAGCTATAAACTAAACTAAACTAAACTCGGCGGCAGAAACAGGCCTTAGGGAGTCATGGCCGGCAGTGCCCTGATAATCTGCTTTCTACATGGGCTTCGGGATGCTTGTACATTTTTGCTTGGTGAAGTGGTCAGCCTGTCGCAGGACCCTCGGTGTTTAATCCTCAAGCGAACTTGGTACTTATTTTATTGACATCGGATTAAAGGCTGTCTACTTTGCCCAGCTCGAGGGTACTCTAAAGATATACTCTTTTAAAATTACTTTGTGATATTGCTGTTGAAGTGAATTATAGGTCTTTAAGTGCGAAGAACATGATATTTAATAAAGGTAACACACAAAACGTTAAAACTTACTATTTGAAAGTAATATAAAATCTGAAAAATTTCAGATTTTAAATTTTTTTATCAGGAGAAAATACTAACACTTCCCAGAGTTTCAACATTTTGCCCAAATGTCGTTTCCTTTCTTACCGTATTTTCGAATTTATACGCAAGAATAGCCTAACCTCACACAAACACTTATCAATATGCGCGTCTGAATTCGAGTGGATTTATTCGTTTTACATTTAGCATCATTTCGCTGAATATTATTGACATTTCGTAAAAATATAAACAACGGCTAAAAGATATTTTCTTTTTCTTCCAAACTTTTTTTATTTCTTTTATTGTTGTTTATGACTAGAACAAATAACTACCATATGTAAAGTAGGCCCAACAAGCATTTTTCACCAGTTCATAAACCAATGATTTACAAGTAAGTTGGCTACTTCTAATAGACATGTAGCTAACCCGAATGCATTAAAAACGTTACTCGGAAGTTAAAGATCCTAAGAACTATCAAATGATTATGATGCAAAATTCTAGTTTATAAAGCAAATGCACAATTAATTTAAATTAATTTTACAATATATCAAAGATTGTTTGCTATTCTACTCCTATTTTTTAGAAAGAAAGTTTTCGGTAGAATTTTTTTCAGTTGTTTGTGCTTAATGAAATATTTAGATGACACAGGTAGAACCCCAGTGCGATGACATAATATTGCCACAACGCATTTACGTCAAATGAAACTTTTCACATTTTAAAAATTTTGCAGAATGTATAATTTCTGATTGCAGAAAAGTCCAATAAAACTATTTTAAATGAATATATTAATCATTAAATGTTTTTATATGCACTGGTGAAATAAATTAAGAGAATTTTCATATTTGATCTACGATCTCCAGAACTACTGGACAGATTTTAATAAAATTTAATGTGAACATAGGGTGATATAATACAAACAAACATTCAACAGTTATAATAGACACACATGTTCATGTGTAACACTCATGGGAGTCTGAAGGTGTGAAACAGCGGTTGCAGAATACACAAAAGAAATAGATTAATAGGGGGTATGGTCCCCTCTTTCAGCTATACAGGCCTCGCAGCGTGATGTCATACTGGAAATAAGGCTGTTTATCAGTGCCTGTGTTGGTCCCACTCATTCAGCAATGCTGTTTTCAGTTCTTGGATGGTTCTTGGAGGGGGGTTGCGAGTTGCAATCATCCCAGACATGCTTTATCCGGTTGAGGTCTGGAGACCTGGCTGGCCAATCCACCCGGCGAATATCCTCACTCTCGAGAAATTCATCGACGAAAAGAGCTCTATGTTCCTCTCGCTATCGTCCTGTAAGAGGAACTCGGGGCCCATTGCACCCGGAAAAGACGAACATAGGGCTCCAAGACCTCATCTCTATACCTCACACCAGTCACAGAGCCTCTGTCAAAGATGTGGAGAGGTGTGCGGCCATCCATGCACAGACCATTCCACCGCTATAATTGCTGATTTTGAAGACATTGGAGGATAGCCTCTCTCCATATGAAAGTACGGCGAGAATCGGTGTTTAGGCTAAAACGGAACTCGGCGGTGAACAGAACGGTCGCTCATTGTTCCGTACTCCAATTACTATAATGCCTGCAC
This sequence comes from Stegodyphus mimosarum, assembly GCA_000611955.2. Classification (NCBI taxonomy): domain Eukaryota; kingdom Metazoa; phylum Arthropoda; class Arachnida; order Araneae; family Eresidae; genus Stegodyphus; species Stegodyphus mimosarum. The sequence goes on along the minus strand of KK113121.1, from coordinate 42,288 downwards.
CATGCCAATCGGACTCAAACAACAACCCTGGCAAACAACCCCGTCTCATGCAGTTTTTTGGAAACAGTTCCCTTGTTACACGGTTCTTGTGGCTGCATACAGGTCCCGAGAGCTGAGAAGCTGCAGCCCCTCTGTTACGCCTCGCTAAAATGGACAAATAGCGGTCTTCTCTGGCCGTCGTGTCTCTTGAACGACCTTGTCCGGGCTTTCTCTGGATGGATCCAGTATCCTGGAACTGTTTTCATAGGTTACATACGACGTTGGGCGTTAAATTAAACTCTCTGCATATCTGGACTTGCGATTGCCCTGCCTCTAGTCTCCCCACAGTTTGCCACCTCATTGCATCATCTAAACGTTGGCGGTTACTCATTTTTACTGTTCCGATGTGAATCTAACCGATTGCTGCAAGATAACATCAAGAAATTCGCCGAGTTACTCTAGCGAACGGAATTCGTCTTATCCTCCACGCTTTTATAAAGCCTGTTTTTCAGCTGACTTCACCTACACACAAGTTTACGCTTACGTATATGCCGTACAAGATTTGCATTTTTATCTAGAAGTTGCACTTTTTACTTCAGTTCAGTTCTTTTCATGCAATTCGATAAAATATGCAAATTCTCTTAATTTATTCCACCAGTGTATTTTTTAACATCAGTATCAATCAAATGAATTGAAATACAGAATTATGTCTTTATATTTTTCTATTTATGTCACTATTTCACTTGAAGATTTATTAATAGTGATTTATACTGCTTTTTTAGAGCAGATAAATAGAGAACCACTATTTATTTTCTAGATGTAGATTAAATAAATTTAAAAATGGGAATTATTTCTAGAGTTTCTAGAGAAGTAATATAGCATCAGCACCTTAAAAATGATATAGTCATCTATTTAACTCAGAAAGCATTCATACTCATAACTATCTTTCAATCAAGCAACATCGCCATTTTCGAAAAGCCTTCTTTTTGTTGTATTGCGAGTTCCAACTGTTTAAAAACGGTTTTCCAATGTGGCCTTTTTGTCTTAAACTTGATTTTAAACTATGCGTTTGTGGAATTTGATAGCAATGGAAGAAACTGCGGTAAAATTTCTGCAGGAATACAGAATTTTGCCGCAAAATCCCTAATGGGAGAATAACGAGGAGATAGATGCGATTCGAAGACAGGTGGCGGTAGTCTCTGCAGTTCTCTGATGTTTTTAAGCGAAAATAATATACGAGTAGAAGAATAGCGTACGTAGAATATCGTAAAAGAAAATTACAGTAAGATTTGGAGAAGAATATATGTGGTTTTTTTAATACATCACGTAATCTAAATTTAATAATTAAAATCAGTATTTTACATTGCTTTCTTTTCATGCGTTCATAATGTTTTCCGACTTACGACAGTATTGATAATTTGGAAATCTCTTTCAAACAAGTCGAGAAAACAACTAACTTGCACCCGGTAAGTAAATTTTATCTTTTCCTTTGCAAAAAATTACAAATTGCGCCAAGGTGGTTGCGTTAATACGTAAGTACCTTACTTTCTAAATATATATACCACATTTATTATCTTAGCCCCTCTTCGTTTTCTAATTTTATCTCTTAAAAACTGAGACTGAGGAAAATTATGAGGTGTATATCATTTTTGAGGGGTAAATCGGAAGGTCATTACAAGGACTGCATATTAAAGGCTAAAATTGAGAACAAAATTCTGAATTCTTAGCCTTCACTATACAATCCTTGCATACCTGTATAACCCTTGGCACATCCATACAACTGGGACTTGATTCCTCCGCAACGCTCAACTGATTCAATGCTGTTTAAACCTCTGGTTATACACACTCATGTCCAAAATTATCTTTACATACCCAAAAATGATGAAATTCAATGAAATATCGAATCAATGTGATCCGTATTTGCAGGGAATGTGTGAAAACCAAGCCTAATTAGCAGTATCCAATCAAAAGTAATCAAACGGTTTGTGATATGCAAATCTAGGCGTTACGTCATCCAAGGGTGAATCAAGCGCTTTGCGCAAACTGAATATTTGAGTGAATTTCTGCAACATAGCGTTTGATTTCAGTGTGTAGGGACTCAAAGCGGTTTGTTATGGCTTCGAAGTATCATTTGGAAGAATCTGTAAAGTGGCGAATTATCGGCCGTTTAGAAGCAGGGCAGTCAATCATGGAAACAGCCACATGTCTGAATATTTCAAGACAGACAGTCTCTAAGCTATGGAAACAGTTTCAAAATGATGGAAGTGTTGTAAGGAGGCCTGGACAAGGTCGGAAACGAATGACAACTGCTTCTGAAGATCGGTATCTGGCATTAACTGCCCGTCGTAACAGAAAGGCTACTGCTCGCCAGTTAAGTTCAGAGCTTGCAGCCGCCACTGGAACTGTTGCATCACGGCAAACAATATACAGAAGGCTTAATGAAAAAGGCCTTTATGCCAGAAAGCCAAGGGTATGTGTTTTACTGTCTTCACAGAAAAAGAGGGATCGCTTTAATTGGTGTAAAGAACATCAAAACTGGACTGAACATCAATGGTCCCATGTTCTCTTTACTGATGAGTCGCGGTTTAGTTTAACTGGTGATTCTAAACGTGTTTACATCTGGAGGGAGTCAGGAACACGAAATGATCCCTCGAACATTGTGGAACGTGACCGTTTCGGTAGTGGAGGTGTGATGGTATGGGGTGGAATAATGATCGATGGACGTACGCCCCTACACGTGTTCAGCAGCGGATCTGTGACAGGCCAGATATATCGGGATGAGGTCTTAGATCCTTATGTAAGACTTTTCAGGGGTGCATATGGACCTGACTTTTTATTTATGGATGATAATGCCCGTCCACATCGAGCAAACCTCGTTGATGAATTCCTTGAAAGTGAAGACATTAAGCGAATACCTTGGCCACCAAACTCTCCTGACCTTAACCCGATAGAGAACTTATGGGACTACCTTGGAAGAGCAATTGCACGTATACATCCTTCTCCTAGAGATGTAAATGCTCTGAAGACGGCATTGCTGGAAGAGTGGAGATTAATTCCCCAAACTATGGTTAACAACGTCATTTCCAGCCTTAAAACACGTTGTGATATGTGTGTACAAGTCAGGGGAGATCCTATTCCATATTAAATTCGTAAGACTTAATTCTTTTTCTGAATCATTCCTTTTTTTCTTAACTCTCTTTTTCACACTTTATTACCATTTTTATTGTTTCATGCTACAATCTTATATCATATGAGGTGATCTTCAATTTTTTCTTTTGCATTTATGTGTCATCATGTTATGTATGATTCCACAAAAATTCATTAAATTATTAGTCTCTGAAAAATCCGTGAATTTATGCATGTAAACACAATTTTGGACATGAGTGTAGTTTTCTCAATCCCTTCGACGTTATTAACGCAATGATCTTCGTAATAAGACTTCAGTCTAGGGAAGAGACCAGTACACAGGTGACAGTACTAGTGAATAAGGAGGATAGTTGATGACTGCGATATTTTTCTTTGCTGAATGCGCCTTAGAGATTTGACCAATTAAGTTTTATGATAAAATACGGGATTGACCATTTGTGCGTCAAAAACAAGTTCTTTGTGAGTGATTCTTTTCAAAGCAGAAAAGATAAATACTATGCTCTTTATGCGAGATTCCTGAAACAAAGTTCTAAGTTTCATTTCCGATTCTATTCTTCTTGGAAAAAAATGAGAATTCATTAAATCATAACATTGCGGAGATTCATTTAATTGAGCTAACAGTTAATTTTTACTTTAAAGCAAATTTCTTTCATTCTCATTTTCACCTCGTGCTTTCTTGCCAAAATGTTATAAGCCAGCGTGCGTGCATTCAAATGAGATAGAAAGAAGAAGTATTTAAGGGAAAGTTTTGGAAGGTGATTTTAGAGCGTGTTATACCTTTGTATGGTTTATCCTAAGTTTATTAAAAGTTATTTTAAGTTTTGTATCTTTCCTATCTTATTCTAATTTCAGCTTACAATTTCCTGCCAGAATGTAATGTCAAAAACGCAATTAATGCAAATGAGAAGAAGTACTATTTAAGTCGATTCTTCACCGACTTCGAGAGAGAGAGTTCGATTCTCTGACTAGCACGCCTTTGCCTTTGGCTAATTTCTCTCTTAGTTACTATGCTCAGCCATGCCTTAGGCCCTTGCTTGGCTTCCCCGATTTAATTAATACTTAGGGGCCAACTAGTTAGATTCTGATAGCTTCGGCTATACCTTTCAAATAGCTTAGTTAAGCTAGTTTAGTTTAAATTATTATTATTTTAAGTTCAAGCCCGAGTGGAGGCTTTGTGTAGAGTTCCAAGTAGGAACTGATTGTAAATATACTGAAAAATAAAGGGTTATAAACCCTGTTTAAGTATTACGTGTTTTGTTCACACACTTAAGAGATTATTCGCTTGTTAGTGTTCGTGGGGTTCTAAGTTGGAACTTAGAATTAAATAGAAAAACCCCACACCTTCTTAAAGGCCACGTTACTATCTTGAATTACAAGCGATTAGACGTCTGTGGCCTTGTTCGCTTCTAGCCATTAGGCCTGTTTACGCCAACGTCTACGAGTCAGAGCTTCCTGCGCGTTAAATTATCTTGTGATCTGTCAGGCTAAACTTAACTATATTTTATTTGAAATTAATCGTTACCTGTTTCGAGTTAGGACAGAAGTGTTGGCTTTGTGTACGCCTAAGTGGAGCCATTTGTGAAATGATATTGAGTGAATAAAGTGTTCTTTAAACCCCTTTTCTGACATTTGTCGTAACTAAGACCTGGGGATAATTCCTCGCACATTCTTCTAGGTCTCGTCAGTTTATGCTACCTCCAAAAAACGAGACTCTATATCATATATACAACTATCTATCTACATTTTTAAATTTCGCCGCATTCATGAAGAACATTGTGGGAAGACAATTTTGAATTCTGTGCCGAAATGGCCGAAACAGTTAATCAACCATCCGCTCAGCAAATGCAGCCAGCCACAAGGATGAGAGCATTGATTAACCGCTCTCGACTGGAAATTTGGTTAACGTTGTCAACAGGATCCACAGGTTCTTTGTTAAACATGTAAAGTATTAAAATAGAGTAAGGAAGGAAAGCTTATACAACATATACAGATGGAAAAAAGACTTGATATAAATTTTCTCTTACTTATTACAAATGTAGATAGGACATGTTATAAGCTTTACTTACTCTTAGATACTTGATAATTCACTAATGTAATATGATTAATTATTTATAGTCATCGTACCTTCTTTAATAAACTATTTTATAATCCGTTGAAGTGCAGACACCCACTTTGTATATCTTCTGCTGGAATTTTTGTTGCTAATCCTGGGAAATGCTTAGCTGTAATAATTCAAAGTAATGGACATTGCCAAATATAATGTTTAGCATCTCCTATATGAGCTGATGTTCTACACTCACACTTCTTCTTATCGCTGAAAATTAAGATGGAATTTTTTCATGATTTGCTGCTAATTAATTGTACTAGCAGGAAATTTAGTTTTATTCTTTTTTTTGTGATTCTTATGGGAAGTATTTGTGAGTTCATCTTCTTGTATCTTCCTCGTCACATCTTCTTTGCCATTTTATTTAAACATATTTAGTAATTTTATTCTTGATTGTAAGGTCTTGAAGTAGAAAGATGGATGCCAGTTCTATCTTTTAATGTGGCTTCCTTAGATGCTGTATCAGTAGCTTCAATCCCTATTATACCTGTAGACCCCGTATCCTGTTTAGCTAAATAGGACGAATATTAATTTTCATATTTATTGTTTCCTGAAGAGCTTGAATAAGGAAAGCAGTTTTCTTTGTAGAACATAATGCCTTTCAAACACTTTGGTTGCCTGTGTAAAGGCTCTCATACTGTAACTTATTACTTTTGAGAAAGGTATTTAGCCATAAAAAGGCTTCCTTCAAAGCTTCAAACATTTTGTCTAAATATTTTATATTATTTATCTTCATAAGTTATAAATGCAGCTCCAACTTCATCTTGGATCTTTGATCCATCTGTAAAAAATTATGTTTCCTTTTCTTTGAGAGCATTCATAGCCTTACGATCGGTAACACATGAAAAGTCTAATTTTTTCTGTTCGGCAATCAAACTGTGAAGGACAAAACGAGAACAAATTTAATTTTTCAAGATCTTCCACGATAGTAATATGAAGAATGCCTTTGCCGATGTTAAGCAAATTATCTATAAATCGAAGAGACAGAAAAGAATTTTTCAGTTAAAATTGTACTGCAATTTAAATGTTCTCATCTGCTCATGACTGTGAAAAACGACTTCTTTCTAGCGTTCATCATTAACGTTTTCGAGTTCCTCATAAAATCGTTTGTAGAGCACTGGGTCTCATTAATACTTCATTTTCGCATAATTTACACAACATTCCAAATATCTCCGTTGCTGTTTTTTGCTCTTCATTACTAACGTCATTATTAATATTTTCTGAGCTTTCGAATGCATTACAGCGTATACTTTCTAGACAAAAGCAAACGATTTACAGCATTTAAAATTATGCCCATAATCTGAAGAAATATATAGAAAAATAAGTTGAGATATCCTAGTAATAAAAGCTTTCAATTATCATTTGACAAGTATGTTGGAATAAAAGAAATTAGTCTTAAACTGTACAGATGCACTTTGTACACAAGTAAGTACATATTATATTTCGAAATAAAAGTTTAAAATTTCAGCTGAATGTTTTGTAATCGAGGATGGACACAATATAGTGAATACATTGTCTTCTACATTGTGAGTATTCTAACTGCACATAAAAGCAATATCATATTTATTGTGATGCGTTTCATAGATAGATAACCAGCTATATAGATAGGTATAGATATAGATATATATGTTAGCATATACACTTATGCATCAAACACTCTACCGCATGCATATATATATTGCAAATTTTGAATTTAAATGTCCCGGTCAATTTTTATTGTATGGGAGTCAAACTTCTTATAAATTTAATTTTTTGTACGACTCCTCACGGTGCATCCTGGAAACGTTTCGGAAAACGGCTGAGAGGTCTACTACACTGGCATGCATGAACTAGTTGGCAAGCTCGGATGCTATATCTCTACGTGTACATTCAGCATTCTGCAGTGGAAATCGGGGGAGGGGGCTGTGCCAAGCAAAACGATCGGAGGCGGTTTAAATTGTCAGACAAACAACGGGGAAGATTTGTGGCCAGTTTTAAGCTTGAAACTGGTCACGACCGCTTGGCAAGCCATCTCTAACTTGTTGATATTCTTACCAACCCAAACTGCCTAAGACTCATATCGGAAGGTACCCGGCGTGTTGCGTGGAATCTCTGAGGTGGAGAAATATTTGAGCTCTAGAGGCCAAATAATGAGATATTGACATTTTATGCTCTATATTAAGAGCTTATTCTATTTGTGTAATGTTTGTCTTATTATCTGTCGCTGGAATTAAAAAAATAAAGATTATTAAACTGCCCCATATGGAATCGGGAGATCGATTAAAAGTTAGATTTGGTTATCCGTGAAAAATTAATTTAAAAAAAATTTGATATTGCCAAACATGAATATTTTCGTCACTTAAAACGCTTTTGTTATTTTTATTTATTTTACAAATGTCAAACATTAGCGCTTAAGCCACTAGTTCACGGGCTCTCCAGTACTTTTTAACAATGTCCTCATACAGAGAGAGTGCAATACAATTTTTAAATGTTCAAAAATCATAGGCTGATTGGAGTCACACAAAGAGGAATCCACCACTCCAATTCTGTAGAGGAGGCTTCGCAAACAGTCATGTCCAGTCAGACGTCTAAATAGAGCGACCGCTGTCTTCCTTGTAAAACTGGGGATTAAAGCTATCTCTTCCCACAGAATCCTCCAACTCTTATCCATAGCACGTTGAATCATATCCTGCTTAAGAATTTTCTTAAGAGTCCCGGTAACAAACAACTTAGTCGTATGAAATGAAAGCGGTTGATTAATGCGTTGCATTATGAAAGTTCTTTTCTTAGTCAAAGTATCAGCTTTTTCATTTCCCATAATTCCACGGGGAGGACATAAGGTATATCTCCCACATTCTTAGCTTGCCTTCGTGGTGTAATGGTCAGCACACTGAGCCGGTATTTCAGAGGTCCGTGGTTCGATTCCCGGCGAAGGCCTTGCATATTTTTCATGACTCCTGCTTCGTATTAAACTAATGTCTCTACAAGCTGGAATCCATTGAAAAGAAATTCTGTGTGCCATTGCCTTAAGCAAAGGCCTACAGTCTAAGATTCTTTGGGAAATATTTTGATTATTCAGAAAATCAAACTTTTCTAACTGGAAGTAGCTGACTACGAACAGTGATTGCGAAAATATACCGGGAAAGGACTTTTAAGCCAGGTAAAGGGGTGGGGATATCTCTCAACAAACCCAGCTTCTGTTCCTGACCACCCGCGAACAGTTGCGGTTGCTTCTTTTAGACTATTGACGGGACACGTTTTCTGTCTACAAATTCATTTATTTCGCATTGGACTAGCTGATTCGCCGTTGTGTGTTTTATGTAATAGTGGACGGCTAATGACGGCGGAACATTTGGACGAGTGTGAAGTACTGACAAATTTTTCTTGTAGATTTCAGCGCTATTGGTAAGCAAGGAGTTTAATGGCTTAACGGCCAATGTAACTGCCATTTGATAAATATATATATATACGCTTGCATTGACGTAATGAAAAAGGAATGTGCACAACTAGATGCTATAGTAGTCCCTTATGCAAAAATTTGAAGGTTCTGCTTCTAATCCTTTTTGAGCTGTGCGAAACATATACATACATACGTACAGAAGTAATAAAAACTCCCTTTTGAATCCTTTTTGGGAAAAGAGTCTTTTATTCTGTCCATACGTACAGACGTCATGCAAAGAAAGGTCGCCCAAATAGATCTGGGAACCGTTAAAATCTTATAACCGAAATTTTTCGAGATTCCAATACTTCCTTTATTTCTTAAAAGGAAGTAAAAGCTTCTTGCGATTTTGTTATTATTAACAAGGTAATCTTTAGACTAACGTAAAAACGTGGCATTTGAATTTCCTGGTGCTAACAACGAAATATTATTACTTCAAAGAAAGGAAACATCAACTAATTTTCTTAATAACTTATTGACAGTAATTATAATTTTAGTATTTAGGTTTCCTTTTTCTTTTTACATTTTAAATTTAAATAAGAAGAACAGCGTAGTTGTATTAGTTTTTATAACAATTAACGCGAGTTTTACTTAGGAATAAATAATATTTTTTTTTATTTAAAACCTTTCCAGAACTCGACTCGAATTCATTTGGAATACTCGGATTGGTAAGCATTGCAAGAAATATTTTCTAGCACCAGGTTAAAAAAGACCACCTAAAGGAACAAAGAATTTAAGATAATATTTTAATAAGCTTGATCAAATTTTATGTGAATATTCTTTCTACACATACATATTTCTAAACAAAAAGAGGTCTAACATTCCAGCAAGAAAACGGGCAGCTGTTGAGGGAAGAAGAGTAAAGTTATAGATTTATCTCCCAGATAAATATTATTATCACTGATAGTAGGAAAGAACGTTGGAGACAGGACATCCTCAAGCGGTGCGTAAGAGATGGTAAATGTGCTATATCTCGTAAGCGGAATGGGGGGCATTCAGTTTGGTGGGGCGTAAAAATCATCTGAGCGATCTGTTGGTGGCAGGTAATTGACTCCGGAGGATCGATCGACCCGCCAGCACGAAAAGGGTCAGTTGTGGAGTATTTCTCTTTGTCCCGTTAATGGGGTCACTCCATCACGCCCCTTTCGATAGCGACGGCTGCCTTGCGAAGCCCTGGGGATTTCTGAACAGGAGGAGAGTTCAAGTGCTGTTATTCGAAAAAAATATGTTCTGTGGAAATAGATCACCTAAATATGAATCTTCAATGAGATAGCTGCCTGCAGCAACTTGCGTCGTATAATGTGTGGGATGCATCAGCTTTCAGCAATAGATTCATTTGCATTAAGACTGTTTGAGGAAATTTGCATTTTAATTAGCATTTTTATATTAAGGAATCTAAATTTGAATTATAGTTAATATGGTAATTAATCATATAAAGAGTAAATTTAATTTGAAAGCCTCTGGATAAAGTGTAGAAGACACCGTATGTGAAGTCGAGGGCCTATTCCTCTGCTCATGATAGCAATAAGATCTAAAAAAATCTGATGTGGACGCCACATAGCTTTCTTGAAAGACCTGTTAAATTATACACATTTTTTGCTGAACTTTATTTAAACTTATTTCCTCAAATTTCGTTAGAGTTGTATTTCTAATTCAATCAATTCGTGGCAAGGCAAAAACATATAAAAACTTAATTTTCAATAAAAGTTGTAGAATACAGAAGACGTAAAATTTCGTTTTTAATTAACTGTTTTTACCGAAGTAAAAACAGTTAAAAAAGCAATTTTTACAATTAAAATTAAACGTTCTACGCAAAAACAAGCAATTCGGCCAAAAATTGTGGAATCGAATTCACTGTATTTGTTTGTCAGTTCGGGAAAGTCGGAACATTTCCACGAACAATGCAACAAATATTTCTTGAAGTAGCTCAGGAATTAATTCGCTAACCGATTCTTTTCCAATTTGAAAGGTGGTAGCTCATCCATAAATCTTAATCCAAAGAAATGATAGTTAGCAATGTAGCATAAACCCTATTTAGATAGCTAATAACGTAAAACAAAAAATACTTGATTAATCAAAACATATATAATCTAATACGTAACAGTTTTTTCTCTGGTATCATATCATGTTAATTTTCGTTTCTTGGAGAGAAGGCACTCGCCTTAAGAATTGAGAAATCATAAAACAGATTAAATAATATTACGATTGCTTAATTAAGCAATCACTACTTAGTGCTCAGTGTCGAGTTAAATTAAAGCAAAACCTCGCAAACGAATATGAGAGTAGGGTACGTCCGGGGTCGACTAGAGTGCTGGCTGAAATCTGTACTTAGGCAATTAAGCAGTCTCAGTACCAAGGTTATATAAAATATATAAACCCGGTTTCTGGTATATTAAGGGACAGTTTGTAATGTTCCGTAACGCAGGTTTCTTCAACCCTCCGAGTAGGAGCGCAGCAACCAGTCTTTCTTCGATTCTCCGCTCCGCGCCCTGCGTGGTGTTCTGAACATTGCGAGCACATGACCACACCCTGAAATGGAGAGTAACATATGGATGAACATTGTGTGAGAACATAAATTTCTCACTCCATACAGTTCATCTTAATCATAACTTTAATCGAAATTGGAGAACTACCGCGTGTGTAAATACTGAAAAAACTGGTTTTTCCTCCTTTTCTGCTGACGACGTTTTAAGCGAGTGTGTGGGACTTCGTCCTCACACATGTCGTCCTCCAGGTATATTGTCGTTTTGGTTGGATGAAAAAGAAGGAGCGAAGACAGCTTAAGAAGTTGCACAAAGTAGTTGAAAATGTTTGAATGAAAATTAATCTGTCTTGATGCCTTGTTAAAATTTAAACCATCCTCGAGCAAATTATTACTATGTGTTTCATCTCCAGAAAGTGTCGATAGTTAGTCATCAATCATCGCCTCGCCGAAATTACCATATACTAGACAAAATAAATTATGTGTGAAAGAAATAGCTGTACGCGTGAAATACTCCATCTGCAATTTGTTCACTATACTTGAAAGTAGTTACAGTGCACAGAGTGAACGATGTTTAAAGATTAAAAATGTTGTGTTCTATTTTCAATGTATGGTGCCGAGATACCGTTCCATGTTTAGCTTCTCACGTTTTGTGTTTTAAGTTAATGTATTATGCTATTTTTGTGTGCTATGTGATATACATTTAATAGAGAGTAAGTCATGAGAAAGTTTTTGATAAAATAAATGAGATTAAAAGAAAAGTTGTCTCCGCAAGTTTCATGTATGTGGCTTATTGGGTAAGTGAAACATTTTATTATTCTTGATTTTAAATTACAACGCAATGTACAAAACGTAATTGTAGGCCAGCAAGTATTGGGCATATATAACATTTGTTTTTGATACTTGTAGTATACACTTCAACACCACACATTGTTAAGCGACCTTAAATGGAAGCTGTACAAGTAACCTCATAAAAGATTATTAGCTACTATCACAACTGAAAATACAACTTACATGAAATACAACTTAAAAGAATTTAGTTAAGCGATGGACAGATTGGAATCTTTGCTATCTGATAAACATGTGTCTTCAGCCTCTATGCTTCAATTACTATTATACGAGGGAACAATTTGTAACACAGTTTCTGTTGATTTCGATTTTTGAGCTGTTTTAGAGTTAAACAGGCATGCTGATTTCAAAACTTCAGCTAGTTTTCTCTATCGCGTCAAGCTTTTCTCTACACCTTATGTGAATGCTACCACTCTCTACGGCATCGAGAGTGGATCACAGGGAATTACTACTGCTCTCCTGTTAGCTGATATAAACCCTCCGATTGGCGCCGGGTGAATGACGCCGTAGGAGAACAGCGACAGGTGCGTACTTGCCTAGATTAGTTCAGTTACTCCTGAGATACTGTAGTGAGACGTTCTGTATCTCTCTGATACAGTAAAGCATATTCTGATGTGGAGTCAGGGTTCTTTTTTGTATACAAGGTTAGCAGTGTTTAGTTTTTATTTTACAATACCTGGCTTTCTTAGGTAGCCGCAATTAGACCAGAGCTGCAAAAGACAACTTGGAACTTTTCACTGTGTCTTTGTAAGTACCACAAACACAATGAAAGGGTCTGTAGACCACTTTTATTAATCCGAATAAAGTTTAGAAGACGGCATCAATTCGTGCTTAACCTAAATTTAAGTATAGCCTATCTGCTTCACAATATGATTAGCGCGCAAGCTGGCTCTGACTGAAGTCTGTGTGAACAAGCCTCAGCACCGCAGAATTCTAATCCAGAGAATCAACGTTAGCAACGTGACTTTCAAGCAGGCAGAACACGCTCTGAATTCACCCTCTAAAACTTTCCTTTAAGTACTTCTTTCTTTCTACCTATTTGAAATTCACATACTGCGGGAAAATAAAACGAGGCTTGATACGAAAGTAAATTAACGTAAAATGACTGGTTGGAAAATTAAAATGAGACCTATAATTTATATATGATCTGAAATCTTTCCTTATGTCTGATTTTGCCAGTTTGCGTCTTAAGTGCTTAAAACAGCTCTGATTTGTTTTGTTATATGTGCTGTTCCCAGTTGAAGGATAAACATCAGCACATCTGTCAGGCAAGCCTATTTTGCCTATTTCAAAGTGAAAATAGATGATGAGGATAAATCCTGTGTTCTTCACAAAGTGTGCAAACAGTGTGTCAAAAGCTTATGGACGTGGATGAAGGGGATACGTTCTGAATTCAGTATAACTGTGATTTGGCGAGAGTCCAAATATCATTCAAATAATTGTTACTTTTGTAAAGTGAAAATTTCAGGAAAAGGAAATGTAATGTATCCTAGTTTACCATCAGCTATACGCCCAGTGCCTCAACAAAACTCCCAGTGCGAGTTTTTAAAAAATTATCCCCTTTGGAAATACGATACCGGTGACTATTAAATATACCCCAACTACGAACGTTTTGAAACTGAAGATAATTCCGTTCGTAATTAATTTGAAAAGCATGAGTTGAATGATTTAGCACAAGATTTTGGACTATCCAAAATGCTTCTGAGCTGTTAGTATAGTTCGACTGTCTGAATCGTAACCCTGGCTGGCATTCTGCCAAAACACATACACTCGTCCAAAAGGAACATTATTACTTGCTGCGACATGAAAGGTCACGTGAAAATCTTCTTTTCTCCGGAAAGAGATATGCTGGAGGGAAAGAAAGTCCCCATCCTTCCACCCTATTTTGAAAATACTTCTGTCCTAATGGCGCATGCGTGTTTGCGCTCATGGTCGCGGATGAGGCGGTCGAACTATATCAAGACTGCAGGAGAAAAACGTGCTTCTAAAAGGAGTTAAAGTATCTTTCTTTTGATCAAGAGAAAGTGCGTTTCTGCAATACTTTCGAAGTGATGATAGATTTGTGTATTGTCACAACGTATGTGGCTTAATGGAAGATTTGGACAGTTCAGCCAATTATGAAACTCTGCGTGAAGAATATGGAGATATAAAGAAATTCATTGATTTGTTGTAATATATGCATCAAGGAATTACAGGTGTTTTCCTCCTTAGCCAGCAACGCGGATATACCAATTATCCCTTTTTTGTGCATGTGGGACAGCAGAGCTTGTCAGAAGTATTAGGTGCATTCAAATTGGCCGCCAAGATCTGACCTGAAAAACCTGGTGATCCAAGCATTATACATCAGCTTACTTATCGATAGAAAGAATATCTCCGCCTCTGTATATAAAACTGGATCTCAGGAAGCAATTTGGTAAAGCTTTGGTTAACTGAAGGAAGCTGTTTCAAGCATCTCATTTCGACATTTTTTAGTATATGATTTGAAAAGATAAAGGCCAGTGTGTTTGAAGGCCCACAGGTTCGGCAGCTCCTTAAAGATTAACATTTCATCGGAACATTGATAGAGTTTCAGAAGAATGCTTTGTTTTGCATTCAAAAACATTGTCAAATGCTTTCTTTGAAATACAGGAGCACAGAATTACAGAAAAAGTTTCCAATAACGTTTTTAGAGTTTCAAAATGCTTGGGTACAGTATGGACATCAGACTGCATTTTTTACATAACCATCTTGATTATTTTCCGAAAATTCTTGGTACAGTAGGTGATGAATAGAGGGAGAGTGTCTACTAAGATTTGAAGGTCATAAAGTCACGGGACCAAGGCATATGGGATGTACATTTGATGGCTGACTATTGTTGCAGCATCAAACGAGAATGTCCACAGATGAAACACTTCAGAGAAAGCCATAATCGAACCTTAATAATGTATGTTTACCGTTTGTAAAAAGAACTTTAATATCTTGTGTGAACAAAATTTAACATGAAGCAATTAAATACATGTAGCCTTTGTATGAATAAAACTATTATTTGCGAACGATATATTTAATAAGTTTTCCCCTTATTTGCCTTCAAATGCATAGTTTGTCAGACTTTTGAGACAAAGAGAGGGAGGATATCCTGCAGTTTAAAAAGTTGATGTGATAGACAAAAACTGAGGTTAATTTTGGATTCAGAGGCCAAAAGTTAGTCAAAACCAAGTGACATACCTAAGACAACGAAACTGCTATTCCCAGTATTATACGTAAGTTTGCAGTCGAAAGACAGAGTTTTAGTTTTATTTCTTAGTTTTATTTCTCGTCTGCTTTCCCTCTGTGCGAGTGAATTTTATCCCATACATACTGGATTTTTTAATATTCTATTTTATTATAAACTAGCCGCTGCGCGGCCAGCCTTCGTCTGGCTTTTAAGTGTACCAGAAAAATGCCTAAAGAGAACACCAAATATTAAATTTGAAAACTGCAGAGAATTTTACTCTGCAGAAAAATTTTATCGAAAAAGAAACAAACAACAACGGAAAAAAAAATTCAATTAAAATGCATTACATATAAAAAGCATACAACGAAATAAGAAATATCCCTTCATACAAATATTAATTATCCTAATAAATAAATTAACCACCTTCCCTTTGCAAAATCTTAAGAACTCAAATGGTATAAACAGATTAAGAACTTAAACAGATTAAAAAATATCATGCAAAACTTTTTTATAATTAAAATCATATTTAATTAAAACATAATATTACAATGAAATAAGCAATATCCCTCGATACAAATGTTAATTATCCTAATAAAGTAATTAAACAATTTACCGTTGCAAAAAGAAACAACTTTTTAATTTCTTAAACTTTTCAGTCTCTTAAAAACAGTAACATAAGAAATACGATGAAAAATTGTTGCCAAACCGAAATTTTTAAAAGAATGAAACTATTCAAAATGATGCAATTTCATCAAAAATCTACCAACAACAATAAGAAAGGAAAATTGTTGCCAAAACTACATTTTAAAATATCTGAGATGTGAGAAGTGTATTCGGAAGCTTCATTTGAAAAACTTTTAAAAAATACAAAATATTATTGCTTTTTCAAAATTCCTTTTTTAAAAAGAGTCGAAAGGATTAAAGTTCAACGTGTCCAAAAATCAAAGGAAAATAAACAGCGCATTTTTTAAAATAAGTTTTTTTAAAAAAAAATTCCGCTGAAAAGGTGTTAATCTCACCTTCCTAAATAAATTCGTATTTAATCGATTTATTGAAATACGAAATTTATTTTAAGTTCGTAAAATAGCTAAGTGTCTACGCTTTACGCCGATGTAAAAATGAAATGTATAGAGTGAAATCTCGATTTCCTGTAGCCCATTATGTCTCAAAGTGACGCGATTTGGTCACAAAACATAAAATAAAAAAAATTCTAATTCGAATTTCGAAAAAATCGCTTCGAGGTGCACTGGCTCTTGTGTAGATATACCTATGTACCAAATTTCGTGGCCCTGGGTCTGTTAGCTTACTCGCAACACGAACGAAAGACACACACACACAGACTCTTTGTTTTATTATATGTAGAGATATGTAAGTTCTTTAGAGAATTCTACCTAGAAGTAGATATTAATTAAAATATTTTTTGGTATCTACCACTTACTGTTCAAAAATAATTTGAAATTAGCTATTCTCTATAGTCTTAAATAATTGCCAATTGAAATAAACCAAAATATTTAAACTAGCTGTGAATTAACAAGGATTAAAAAGTTTAATTTGATCTTTCTGATTTCGATTCAGAAAAAAAAAACACTTAAATTGCAGTTCACGTAATATCAAAATTGGAGGTACCCTAGACCACTATACTTTATTAGGAAATATCAGTCGCTCAAACAACTGAAATTACAATAATTCTAATTATCACTATAACCCTGGGCTGCGATATTGTTCATTTCAGCTAAATTAGCATACTTTTCTCAATAAGTAATGGGAATCAAAACATTTGAAGGAACATAGTAGAAAAACTGATAAATAAACGATTGATATACAAGGTGAGTCCATGAAGTAACCGGACAGAAAAGTGAAAGCATAAATGTGTGTTTAGAAAGAGTGATATCTCATTCATTTTTGCTTCGATGTGGAATGACGTTATGACATTAAACTTTGTTCAAATTAGACATATATGCTATGCTAGAGATGATTCAACCAGTATATGGTGATGCATTCTAATAGCACAGAGTGAACAGAGTATGGTCTTCAAGAACACGAGTGTATGAGTGGTACAACTGCTTTGGGGTGAAGGCGTTGAAAATAAACCAAAGATAATATGCTTTCAACTTTAGAGAATGAAGAAAATGTAGAGAAAATTCGTTCTTTGATAAAAATCCGATAGATGCATAACAACTCAGCAATTTTCAGACATGCTTGGGATACGAAAAGAAAGCTACAGGTTAATTTTATTGAAAACCTGATAATTATGAAGCTGTGCTCGATTTGTGCCTCGGAATTTGACAGAACAGTAAAACGAAGATGAACTTACTGTGAAGATTTGATAACTACTTCGAGACAGGGCACCAATTTCTTAAAGTGTATCGCATCGGCAGATAAGAGCTGGGGCTCTACAATACGGCCCAGAAACCAAAAGTCAAAATGAATCGTGGAACGGACTGTCTTCACCCACAACAAATTCAGGGATATCGAAATCAACGACGCTTCTTTGCTGCACTTCTTTGTTACAAAGAACTTATCCACTATGGATTTTCCCCTGATAATCAACAAATTAATCAGTAAGTTTTTTAGCAGATGATTCTTAGCTTAAGAAGCAGGATTAGGAAATTGACGAAGGAGTGGTTTGATTGTGGCCATTGGTCTATTTTACATGATAATGTTAGGAGTCATACAGCATTGTCCGTACAACAAAACCTGGTTAGAGTACATTGAAGGGTGACCCTTGGCTTATCGCTAATTGTTTCATTTATCGCCAAGTAGTTGTTTCATTTATGGTAACCTGAGTAGTTGAATGATATGGAAACCCTATTACGACGTAATTGGTTGCGTATTTGCGGTGAATTTGGCTGATGGGATTTGTAAGTGTTGGATGATGCTTATAAAGTGCGTTGCTTATTTTATAGTTTACACGGTAAAATGGCTGAATGTGGTAAGATTAATTTGAAGTTTCTGTACAATTTGGAACGAAAAGGAGAAAACATTAATTGTGTAAATCAAGGTTAAGTTAGTAGCCATTATAAGCATCCTGTTTGTAGAAAGGAAATGCGTATGGTCGAACGTCGAAGGATACCGGCATTACGGAGGATATTTTTGACTCTTATTTTTGTGAATTTATGTGGCGACGCCAGTACACAGATTCTAGTTCAGATAATTTGAGGAAGTTTTTTGGATGCTGTTAAGGAATTTTATTTGACTGAAAACACACGAAATTTGTAAATAAGGTAAGTGGCTATTTCTTTTGTGTAGTGCTAAGATGAATTTCCTTTTTTATTTTATTTCATTGTTTGATTTAAAATGTAGTTTATTAAGATTATTGAAAATGTACTTTATTAAGATTATTAGTGCTAAGACGAATTTCCTTTTCTATTTTATTTCATTGTTTGATTTAAAATGTAGTTTATTAAGATTATTGTATCGCTTGTTAGCTGCTCCTTTGACTTTTTAAGTGAATATAAATTGATGTGCACATGGACAAAGTCAAGGGAGGGCGCACAATGCCTAGATTGTGCAATTCTGGGATTTTTTTAAGTGAAAATAGGTCGATGTGTGCATGGATACCGAGTTTGCGCAAGTCTTTGACTTGCTCTTTTGGCTTTGTGTAGCGGCGATTTTTGGCCGCTATACAATGCCAAAATAACAAGTCAAAGAATTGCACAAACGCGGTGTCCATATACCGCCCAAAACCGCC
Organism: Stegodyphus mimosarum; assembly: GCA_000611955.2. Taxonomy (NCBI): domain Eukaryota; kingdom Metazoa; phylum Arthropoda; class Arachnida; order Araneae; family Eresidae; genus Stegodyphus; species Stegodyphus mimosarum. The sequence goes on along the minus strand of KK113121.1, from coordinate 23,425 downwards.
AATTTTCGCCAAGGGGCATCCGTAAATATATTTTTACCCATAACCTTGCTAAGCATTCAATTGCAATGTTGAATCCCCCAACATATTCTCCCGACTTATCGCCAGCTGATTTCTTCCTTTTTCTGAAGCTTGAAAACGTGTTGGGTACTAAATCAAATATTACGCTTAATTTGCGAATGTTTAATTCTAACGCCTGTTTCGATGACCTGCAGGAGCACTGAAAATAATTGTATCGACTTCTCTGGAAATTATTTTGAAGGAGATAAATTTATTTGAAGCTCTAATCATTTTTGTATTTTTAAGAAATTGTCCGGCTACGTTATAGGCGTACTTCGCAAATTTCAGATAAACTCAATAAGCAATTAAGTGGAAATTTATCAGGATCTAAGTATACATCTCAGAGTCAGGTTAAGGTTATGATTGCAACACAAAAGTGTTCCGTTAAGTTCCGAAAGCAACTACGGTACAACTACGTAGTTCCGAAAGCAACTACGTAGACTTTTAAATCATCAAACAGTAACAAATGAAAACAACTTTGAATAAATTATAACGCATGACATTAAGCTAATTCTGATAGTGTTTAGGTGTTGAATAAAATGCTGTATAAAATTGATACAAACACTATATAATATATCAAAATAATTTAATAGCAAATCTTGGTTTTAAGATGTACAGCTTTTGTATCTGAAACATTAAAAATATGTAATTTAATAGTTCTTCATTCACCAGTTCTTGAAATTTACATACCCTATCCTGCCGTAATAATTCCTTTACCTAGGCAGCTAATAAACAAACGCAGTGAACGACAGTCTAATGTCTTGAAGACAAGCCATAGATTTTGACATCATCCGTTCATTTTTCTCTTTCTCTGTCATCCCTTGTTCAACGTATGATCTGATGCATTTATAGATAGAATAATTTACCTTCTAATTTTCAAGCAATTATTGTTACCTCTCTCGATAATGCTGTGTGAACTCAGACGGAAAGGAAAGCTTAAATAAAAGGTAAAATTTATTAATTAAAATATTATTAACCATACAGATGAGCATTAAATTATTTCACTTCTGTCAACAAAGTGGCACTAGCATCTCCTGAAAGAGATTCATACAGATTTGTTTATAGTAAGAAACGGAATGTGGTTTCCGATTTTCATTTTTTTAAATGCACAGAAAGTTATTTTTACTTCCTTTTCTTACTATTCTTTAATAATTTTTAAAGTTAAGTAATTAAGGCTATCTGTAACAGTGCTATACAAAACAGGCTGAAACTGAAAAAAAAGTTGTGATAGCTGTTAATACCTTGAAAACAAAAAAGGCAAAATATTCTCTGTTGTTTACTTTTCTCTGTTTATCCAATTTTTCTTTTCAGAGATTAGATTGTTAAGCTACTCTGATGTATGTCTGTATGTCATAAAGATTTGGCATAAGATTTCACCTTCTTAAGAAAAGTAATTAGCAATTACTGTAAAGAAAAGAAGTGATCAAATATGCAGAAGGTTAGAAAGAAACACAGATAAACCAAACGAAAGCATTGCAGCATTCGTGAGAGTGATTTGAATAATAAATGTAAACGGAAAGAGGGTTTCAGTTGAAGAAATGTAATGAATTTCGTAAAAAAAATGTCATTTCAAGCAAACAAATAAGTTCAGAAAACAAAAAGTGAAAAACGTTCTATTTATATAATGTAGTCACTATTTGTGTTAGTATGTGCATTTTCATACTTTTGTGCCTTAATCAATACTGTCAACATTAATGTTTAAAAAAACAGTCATGTAATCTAGTCATATACATTGAGCGGTCGTAATTTTAGATATACTTCTTTTCTAATCAGCGTAGGAAGTGCACTAACGTAACACATAGGACCTGTTTAAAAAATGCACGCCTCCATTTTGGGAAGAAATACTAATTAGTTTTGTTATTGTGAAGACGGATTAGACGAAAGATTTAAGTGACTTGAAAGACGTGATTGAAAGTTGACTACATATAAAATCGACGTGATGATTCTTGAAAGACGTGTTTGTGATTGCAAGGAAACCGCGTTTTAAAATTTCTAAAAAGGCCGATATTTAAACCTTACAGAAATTTTCAAAATGTTTATTTTCGAACTCAACTCAACAAAAACGTAAAACCTTTTATTAATTTGAAATAATTTAGTATTCAACTCGGATGGAAAAATAAGATTGTCGTGAACTTCATGCCAAAATATCTAATCTGCAAAATTATCACATAGAGAAAGTGTGTTTATAAGCTAGGCAGGTGCTCTGTAAAGCAGAGTGATTTCAGCTCAATAATTGTTCCATTCATCCCATAGAATATATCCTCTTTTTTAACTTCAAAATTCAGAAAAACTAGTAGTTTATTGTTTTACATTACGACAAAGCTGGTGAAAGTTATCCACTTAAGAGTGTAAGGTTTCAGTTTAAACTAACAAAGTTTTATGTTAAGTTTCTCTTTTCTGTAAGTTCTTATTTCAACTTCCCGTTAGAATGAGCGCGCGTTTTATCTTTATGCTAATTTGAAGTGGAGCCAAGTTTTTGTATTTAAAATGTTAGCAAGGAATTTCTCAGTGTGAGAGAGCTTTTAGTCTCAGATCACTGCTGCTCTGTTCGACGTTCGCCTGACTAGCTAGTATTTAAGTTCTAAGCCTTAGCGCTGTTACGCTATTACTTATTAAAGAAATCTAAGTGCGTTAGTATTAGCTAAATCTTGCTACGCACCATTAATAGTTTAGCATAGAGGCCAACCTCGCGTTTATAGCTCTGTGAGCAACCACTACTTAATTTCTACTTAACGTTATTTAAAATTATTTGATTGTTCAATTTAGACCCAGGTGCTGTCATTATTTTCTGTTATCCCTTCCGAGTTGGGAAGTGGCTGTAAATAGTAGTTAAATAAAAGGGTCACTTTAAAACCCTCCTTGCGTGTAGTTATTCTACCACTTAACCACAGTTATTCTACCACAGAACATAGCTGCATTCAGCTCCCTGTTTGAGATCAGAACTTTGATAATGTTACGAATATGTTCGCCAAAAGTATGCACAGAACACTCAGTCCTGGCAAGAGAAAGAATGCTTTCGTGAAGGACCTTTAAGGGAAACTGACTCGTATCAACATTACACATGGGGAAAAAATTGAAACCTTTAGTTCAACTGTTCCCCAGGAAAAGAAAAGGTATCATATGCAGATTTATGAGCTTAGTGTGGAAGCGGTGAAATATTATGAAATATGCAAATGCATTTATGAAATATGCAAAAAATGCATTGTTTTGGAAAAACATACAGGCGAAGTCAATTTATGTGATAAAAAAGTAGATGATGCAAATTGTGTACGGGTAAAAAATTTAATTGCTTTAATAGTACATTCTCTCATAACCGCAGGTTTTATATTAAATGCACGATGAGTTCAAAATGATTTCATGAAAACGAAATGTTCTTGACAAAGGAGGCAATTATATTAAAATAGCGGTTTGGCGAAAGATTTTGTTTATAATTGTATAAATAAGTTCACATCATTAAGATATTCATTCTGTTATTACTTTGCATAGTACTGTTCTATGTGAAGACTGCCGTCCGTTTTTAAGCTGCTCATTTATCAAATGATTTTGAATCTTGAACCAAATAATATCATTTTTTTAAATACTCGTATTGTATTTGAAGAATTTATTTTCTATGCAATGTTATTTTACATCTTTCTTCATAAGCGTTTTTCAATAAACATTTTTTGATCTTTTTTATTACAAGATTACACACTACAAACGATTTTCCGAAAAAAAAACAATATGCACACGCTGCTTATTAGCCACCACTAAATTAAATTATGTTTTTCTTATTTCTGATAACAGAATTTTTGTTTGTTTGTTTGATGCACTGTATGTGTATTTATTTGTGTCATACACACGTAGTGTATGTGTATGATACAACTAAATTTAGTATAACTGTCACGAACATATACTATGTTTTGTTGTTTTACAAACGTGAACTTCTGTAAAACAACAGCACTTTTGTTTTACTAACAAACACAGTTATACAAAAAACAGCATTTTGTTTTTTCGTAAAAATAGTGTTAAGTCAATATTTTTTTTAATTTCTTTCTTTGCTTATTGAAATTACTAGCTCAAGAGGTACATAATTCTTATAATTACAAAACTCTTACCACAATAGAAATGAATTGATACGTTCTTTTTCCTACGGCATGTTGACGCATGCGTTTACAGAAAACTATTTGGTGAGTATTAACAGGAAGGATCCGTAATTTTAGATTATTATATGATAATGTAACGTATCTGTATAAAAATGTAATAAACATTTTGCCAGATAACTTATATTTTACAAGAGTTTTTAGTCTGTGTTGCTGTAAGATAATTATTTCTATGAATTTTGAATTGTCATATGTTTTGCTAGAAAACTTTGTGAGATCTCGCTGGCCCAACTTGCCAGAAACTGGGGTAGTGATTGCTACTATGTGTGAATTTACACAGAAACTTGAGAAGGGTTTAAAGCCCTTTTTATTTTATCTTTAAAATGACAAATACGTCTACTTAATGCTCAAAAACTGCGCCAATCCGGCGGTTAACTAAACAAAAGTAAAACTGAAAGTAATGACTAGATGAACAAATATCAAAACACTACCGACGAGGCTCTGAGATCCTAAACTAAGCGCGTTTTTAATTACCGCTGACATTCAGTAATATTACTGATTTTACAGTTGGAAACTAGCACTTCTGCAAAGCTAGGCACACAGGCCGACACGCGCCGATCTAAATTCTACCGAGCAACCTCGCTAGCGTAACTTCAAAGCAAGACTCTCAAACTCTGGTTTCGTCTACTATTTAATTCAACTAGCTTCCGCTAAATTTGAATAAACTGCGAGTGCTACTACAATTTACATACTCTGGCACGGGCATTTCTATAGGAAAATAAAGACTAAACTGGAAAGATAACTTAAAATAAATGTTAGTTAAAATAAATATAAACCCTACAACTTAAACAGAAATCTTTTGAGAATTATATGCTTCTGGATCTATCGTAGCAATATAGGGCTCTATCAACTTCAACGTTCTGAAAAATATCAGAGGTCATCAACGAAAAGTGGATATCTGTACTGGAGAGGTCACCAGGCAATGTCCGCATGTTTAAACGCCAATAATTTGCCAGAAATTATTATATTCCCCAGTGAGGGAGTGAGTGTACCGCTGAGATAGCTTCTGACCACAGGGGGGAATCAAACAGTTTATATACGTACCATCACAGTAGGGAAATTTAATAACTGTCGAAATGTGGAAACGTCAGTGGCAATGTTGAATATTATGTACTAATAGCAGTTTCTAGATTTTACAAGATCTTTTTTGTCCAAAGTCAGTTCATATTGATACATGTTCTAAGTACCTGAAACAAATGCTACAGATTTATATTTCTTGCTGAATGGAAAGAACCTTACTATTCTATGATAAAATTACCAACAGTTTGGGTATTATTTAGCTTGATAACTGCAGACTCTAAGCACTATCTTGATTATCTGCTTTAAATTTTTGATCATTTCATACATAGTGTTGTTCACAGTGGTTTCTACTTACGCAGTGTCTGCGAGCTCTCCTGGTATAAGTAATTCTGGCTTTCCTAGCGTAACAAAATAACTAGAGGGTCCGTGTTTTACATCCCTGTGAAAGCACAGTTGTTGTTTAAACTGGACTCCAGGTATTCTAAAAGTTTAATATTGGCACCCGAACTAAATGTAATGGCCGATCATTCGTCCCCAGTAGGAAGTACTTCTCGCTAACAAGTGACAGATCCGTGGTTCAATGGAAAAAAGTCTGATGTGGCCAGCATATAATCTTCTGCTAAGTTCATGTTTTAAACAGCAACGAGCTTTAAATAACGTACTATTTCTTGTTGATCTTTTGTAAACAAACCTATTTAACCTATTTTGTTGTTCTATCGAATAGAAATGTTAAAAATATAAATATTTCTGATTATGTGGTTGGCTGCGTGTAAAAACTCGTTTTTCTAAATTCATATCAACGTAATTAAATGCCCCCCCTTTGTATTTTATTGGGAAAGTGAATAACAAATAATTTAATATGTTTCAGCTAATGAAAATTAAGTGTTTATAGTATATTTAAAATAAATACTGTGAAAAGAATAACATAATTTATTTTACTTCTATGCTATTTCTATAGTACCAACAAATCAAACCGCAATAATATAGTTTAATTTATATATGCAACAATATGTTACGCTAATTGGTGCAAAACTGTTATGGGATTCAAATGAAGTACCACTTCTGTTGTTCGGTAGAAGGTATTATGGGCTGGGCTTCAAATAAAGTACCATTTCCCTTGTTCATTAAAAACTGTTATGGGGTTCAAAAAAAGTACCACTTCTGTTGTTTGTTAGGAGCTGTTATGGGCTTCAAATAAAGTACCACTTACAGTGTTCATTAAAAACTGTTATGGGATTCAAATAAAGTACCACTTTTGTTGTTTGTTAGGAGTTGTTATGGGCTTCAAATAAAATACCACTTCCATCGTTCATTAAAACTGTAATGAGGTTCAAATAAAGTACCACATCTGTTGTTCGTTAAGAACTAGTATGGCCTTCAAATACACATCTTCCATTGTCAATTAAAAACTGTTATGGGCTTCGAGGACCACTTATGGTTGTAAAGTTTTACCCAAGATCTAATGAACTCTTTATATGAATACAGAAAGCTTAAGTAAGGAAAAAGAATTTTCGGAAGTTTGATCTAAGAATTACCGTGGATGAAAAAATAGTCACACATATATAGATAAACATATAGACAGACATTACTGTAATATTTGTAAAAATATGCTCTGCGGACTCTAAATCATGGTTATTTATTGAAAACTCAAAATCGAATTTTTGAACTGAATACATTACCTCCTTTACCTATAAAATGGCGGGAGGTAAAGATATACCCTACCTTCAATTAAAAACAAAGCCAACTCAAATTTTAATTAAGCTTACATATTGCTCAAGACTGCAATTTCTCCAAAGGTTATCCAGATATCCCACAGACTATAATGTAATCCTTGTCGTTATTTAAGTCATCCTTACCACTATTTAATAAATGTTCTTTTTAAAGTTTAATTAATCGAATACGCGATATGACGTAATATGTCGGTAAAAGTAAACGATATTCAAAGACTTCGTAAAACAAGAAAATTGTAATCTTCAGTGTTAAATCATTCTTTTGGGTTTCTGAAAAATGCTTTACTGTATAATGAACATTGAACTAAGAAAGATATATCTTATCTCCATTCTTAGTTTATCTCATTATTCATTATATATCATATCTTTGTGTTGTAAGGTTGTATCTGAGTGTGAACTTGAATTTTGAGTCTCACAATCCTATATGTAACTAGCGAGTTATAGCTACATCTGAAAGTTTAAACATTTTTTTTTCATTAAAGAGAACTTTTACTATAAAAGACACAACTTTTGCTTCAAATAAACACTACTTGTGGCTGGTCTGTGACTTTTTGAAGGTGAATAAACTCGTGGATCTCGTCTAGGAAGCTGGAATCGGGGATTAGCAATAACACTAATTGTGCCAATGTAAATTAACCAATAACAAATACTTAAATTTAAACCCTGATAAATGTAATTAAACTATAGAATCTGTGGGTTTTCTTAGGTAGCATACAACTTTGATTCTATGTCGAAGACGAAAGGGCGAATTCTTGCTATGTCTTTAAGAATAAATATTGCATAAGAAAGGTTTTAAATAACCTTTTTATTTAAACTAAATTAAAACAAATGCATGCACTTCGTGCTCACAAATTATCATCACTTGTGTAAGTAAATTAACAGAAAATAAGAATGTAACAAATCACTAACAAGTTAAGATATTTAACAACTGTCTCCTTTAGCTTAACTAACCGTAAATCGGCTGCACACAACAAGTTCGAGCCTAGAAATATCAGTATAAATATGATGGTTGTCTAAAACCGGCTAGAGAGCTAAATTCGAACACGCAGCATAAACTCGGAGCTATCTCCTCTACTATTCTTTTTGAACTCTTGAGGCGTAGCTTAAATACTGCTCCTGAAACACGTTTAGAATTTGCCTCTACGTCATAACAAATTTACATTCCGGCAGGAAACTGAAATCAGGAGGGAAAGGAATGAAAAACTAAAAATAATTGGTTAGCATAAAGTAAGTCCTTACGTCACGAACAATACACTAAGCTGTCTCCACTAACTTTACTGGAGCGTAAGCCTAAAATAATCGTCTATGAGAGAATGTAAAGCTGAGATAACTACATTTAAATACAGCTGGCAAAATTTAACAGCGCCGCATAAGTGCCAGAAGCTCTTTCTAAGAACCGAAACCCTTAGCGTAAATATACTTCATTTGCATTTCCGTAGGAATACGAAAAGATTAAGTTAAAGTAAAGATCAAGATCATAATAATGTTAGTTAACATATGAACATTGTAGTGTATTTGTACATTTACATCTCTTTGTTTCACATCAGATACATTTTTTAGTACATGCTGGATTCTGTAATGGGCAAATTTAAATAAAAATATCGCGGAAAGAAAAAGGGAAAATACACTACTCTCGTGTAGGAGATTAATAGACATATATACATCCCTGCTGTACTGAGTTAGTTATGTTAGGTTAGTCGCAAACAAGCAAACATGATAAAACACTCAAGCGTTATATGATACAGGAATGATGCATTCCTTAAGGGCATTCTATGAGACACGAACTCGCATTCACATCGCATAGTAACAAAATGGAGAAACTTTCCTTCGGTATATTTTATCAGTCACAAGGTATAGAACTGTAAATGCAATACCAATGTTCAGTGCTTTGATATACTTGATTAAGGCGAGATCACTTCTCTAATGGTTTATTAAGTGTTTCTATTAATTAGTCTGCTGTTATTAGAGATACTAAATTGGATTCTATTCATTTACGACCCTCGTCATTAAATTCATTTCCAGTTTTCGTCATTATCCAGTTAATCTGTGATCAAATTCTTCTAATGTTTAATTTTAATTCTTCTAATACGCGTGTTAAAATAAGAAAGTCTTAAAATGTCTAAGTAGTTAATACTTAACTATTGTCTCAGGAATTGTGATCTTGACTCTAACTTATTCCAAAGCAAAAGTGAAGCGCTATACTTTCCCTTGTAGAAGATTGGCTTCTATTTCCGTGCACTCACGCAGTTACTATACTTGTGAGAACATTAATTGAATAGTAATCCTAGGTTGAATTCCGCTGAGAATAAAACCACTGTCCTGTATATGAATTTATCCTTATTGTCAAAAGACTTTCTCCATTCGATGCGAAATAATATCATCTCTTTGTCAATAGTTTCATGTCTAGGGTGTTTTACAGGGTACTGTACTTTCATTACAACAATGATGAAGCGCATTTAAAAATTCTGCTTTTCCAAGTTGGTTTTATTCCTAATCTTTCTGAATTGTTCAAAAACAGTTAAGTTACAGAGTTATTATAAATAAATCACAATCTTTGGCAAACATAGAATAATTTCGTTAATTTAATATACACTGCGAAAAAAAAGGACAGTTTTATATTTTTCGTTCTACTGGTACGATTGACGAAATTGAAACTGCATTTTTCATGTCTCGAAAGCGCGATTTAGGATGTGTGTTAAATTTATATATAGCATTGTTCTGATATAGGTATTTTGACACAAAAGCGGACTGTTTCTAAAATGACATGCCAATTGTTTACCATATTTTGATTCTACCACTTAAATTATACCTAAATATTAAATTTTGTAAAATTTGGTGCAAAATTTAGGAAGAAATTTAAAAATTTTTCTTGGCTCATGTTTTTCAGTTTGCGCCAAGAATAATTCACTTGGCGAACTTATTAATTTATGCAACCTATTCTTTCTTTTTTTTCATTGTACACGAGCTGAAAAAAAGTCACGTTCATTACTTTCAAATAATTTTAACAATGTGCGCGTAAACCACATTTGGCGTTATTATGGCTTGTAGCGAATATACAAAATTTCAAAACACGCCAGTAAATTCACGTATATCTTAGAACATTTTGAATAAGAAAGTCTAACTTTGTGTAGGTATGCTTAGAAATACATCTACTTTAAGATGATGGTAAGAATTTTGTAGATTATAATGCAAAAATGTTTTCACAAAATTTATAAAAAATATTTAAAAAATAAATCATAAAAAATGCGCGAATTATATTTGGATAAGCCTAAATTTCCTATTCTGGAAGAAAGAATCAACTGAGTTTAATAAAAAGAGATACGAATAAATATATATAAAATTCAATTAACATTGAGGAGCTAAAATTTTGCGAGCTAATTTGATATCCTAAAAGGGAATGTTGCCCTCGTAGTGGAATATTTGAAGGAAGCTTTTGTCATATTCATACTACACATGGGGAAAAACAAGATGTGTATGCAGTTAGATTGTTCGCAATAATTCGAATCCTGGTTAAACTACCAGTGTTCAGCTGTCCTATTCGTTCGATCACTGCGTGTATTAACTCAAAATAGAAGGCTGAATATTTCGAATTTCTAATTACATCAGGGAAATATGATTTAAGCCTTCAAAAATACATATAACTAATTTGATATTTAATTTTGATTTAGATTTAAAATAATATGATACACACGAATGCAGTCGGTTGACAGTTAGTTGATATGCTTTTGGTTACTTCGCATAGGAAATATAAAAAATTTGTTAATTATGTTGTGCACGAAAAGCACATTATTTTTTAAGATTTTCTTTCTTTAACTTCATAAGCCAGAAGTGCTTTCTGCCTGTAAGCAGTAAGGCGTTTTATGTAAACTATACCATTTACGAAATCAAAAGTAACTAAAATAAGTGATTCTTGATATTATTATTTGCAGACGATAAATAACAGGAAAATCAAGGACAGGGGTTTACACTGCACTTCTTTGCAATGCAGTATATTAGATTTACTAAGGCGTTTTTAAGCTAATATTTAATATTTCTCGACATTTCCCATTTTTTAAGTAAACAAATGTTTTGTTGCATATTTCGTGTTTTTGCGAGAATTTTGATGACACTGTTATTAAAAATTTAATGCAGTTTGATTCTGTTAAAAGCAGATATTTAAATAAACCAGGTGCTTCTTTCTCTACTCCATTCTGTGCTTTGGAAATCTAATAGTGGCCGAGTCATTAAAATTTCTGAAAAGTATTAGTTCCATCTGTATTCGAATCCCGGCAAGTGGACTGGTTGCTCGTTACATATGTTGCTTCTTATATATGTTTTATTTTAATACAAATATGTTTCCCTTAGAATGCTTTCATTAAAGAATCTTTTCCATAAGGCAAAAACCTTTGCCAATTTGCCACAATCATATAAGGACAAAATATGTATTTTGATATTTGTCGCATACGTGTAGAGAATTAAGAAGTGTAAAAATTTTGGAAATAAAATAATTTTAGTAAAAAATGTTTGGAAAGAAACAATCATCTCAAGCAAATACAAAAAAAAATGCCTTTGATAATTTTATTGCTGCGGAATTGCTCAGCTTGTGAGAAAGTTTCTGTTTAGGGATAGTTAGCTTATTATTATTATTATTAGGCTAAACATAATTAATATTTCTTCAATCTCTCTTTTTTAATTAATTATATTAGCACAGAAATTCAAAAATAATTTACCGTCAGTAAAACAACTGAAACTTTTCGTATGATAAAATAATATTGTTTCGTAAAAACTGCGAAATTAATTCTGCTAAACCCATAGAATATGCTTAAAATATAAAAGAGTCAGGATTTTCATTCAAGAAATTAAACATACAGTCGAATGAAATGAAAACTAAACTTAGATGTACTTATAGGATAGTGATAGGATGTTGAAGAAATTAAGAATGTATGTGGAGAATCTAAGAAACTTACTAAAGAGCTTCCTCCAATCTCAATTTATAAAGAGAATTTTTATGTATTTTTCGCTTTTTGTTTTGAATGTGGGATATTGTTCGGAGAACAGCCTTGGTTGCACCAACTTGGCTTCTTTGAGGGTATGGGCGACATTTCATCATGCCAACGAAAGTAAATACTACAGAATAAATACTACAATAATAAATACTACAGTAATAAATACTAATTACTATACTACAATAATAAATACTAATAATAAATACTACAGATAATCCCTTAGCAAGGGAAAAGTATTACGGCTGTCTACCTAGAGGAAGTACGTCATCGAATGACAACCATTGCCTGCCATACCACAATAAGCTGTTTCTCCCTTTAATTACTATACTACAATAATAAATGCTACAGATAATAAGTAATACTACAGATAATCCCTTAGCAAGTATTACGGCTATCTCCCTAGAAGAAGTACGTCATCGAATGACAACTATTGCCTACCATACTACAATAAGCTGTTTCTCCCTTTTTGGCGTCAAGGCTGTTCTTCGAACAATATCCTGAATGTGAAATTTGAAAAATTTCTTCAGGAGACTAGACGACTACCAGCGGTCGAGCGGTAAAGTCACTGAACACCGGTAGTTCGGTCCGAGGTTTCAGTCCCGATAAATGGGTTGGCTGCATGAGCGTTTTTGTGGGTTTCTCTTTGTGTAGATGTATGCGAGCCAGTTTCCCTTATAAACACCTTCCGGAAGGCATTCTACTTCTTAGGCAGAAAGACCTCAAGTGTTTTGCCATAGCAAAATAAACCAAACCATCTTCAGCAGTTTCTTTAGTTTTAATACGATTTTAAGAATGGGAAATAACAATGAATGAAACGAGGAAAAATGTTCCAAATGAAGTTTAATTTTTTAACGAACTCAGGTTTTTTAACAATTTTCTATCTTATCTTTAAAAATTCAATAATTCCTTTTTTATTAGCTTTAAGTAACACAGGAAATTAAAAATTTTTCAATATTAGACAATTTACAAAGGATGAAACGAATCTAAATTTAGTCTTAGAGGACAACAAACAGGGAGAAATGTTTAGGTATGAAAGAAAAGGAATTTACACGTCTCATAGCTTTTCTTGAACAGGTAGAAAATTCCTTTCATGGACAAACTATGTAAGTGTTCAGCTATCTTTGATGTTTTAAATCCATTGAAATAATAAAAATGCTTTGAAGTCTGGTCCGCATTAGAGCCTAATGTGAAGGAATAGGAGATATATCCTACGAAAAATCATATCAGACCCAAAGAAATAGTGCTATAAACCTCGAAGTAAATTCAGAGTTGTTTGCAATAAGATTTAACCCTGAAACTGTTAAAAAGGGTCACTAGGGTACATAGATACAGTGGGAGATCTGGAAGAAGGAAATTCTTCACGAACAAGAAAACAATTAAAAGACATCTGGCATTCGCAAAATCTATCGCAAGCAAAGATATTGTAATGAATTTTGTATTTAGTTAGATATTTTTAGTAGAATTATAGTTAAAGTTGTTTTACACTCATGTCCATAAATTAAGGATAATTCGGAGTCACGCGGAAATCGAACTCTAAAATAAATATATCACCTGTAAAATCATTACACACATCCTCAAGAATCATATGCAAATTTCAGGAAGTAACCAGATGACACCGATGGTACGTCACAATGACGAGAGTGTAAGAGAGTGATATATAAGGAATACAGGCAAAGAAGTAAAATTGATCGCAGGCGCTTTATAAGCATTTCAGTGTAATAACCGAATAGTTATGACACAAAGGACGCATTTGGATGATTTTTTACGTGGTAGAATTATCGGCCGTCTGGAATGTGGGCGTACCCAACTGGAAGTATCAGACGAACTTGGAATTGCCCAGAGTGTCATCTCCAGGCTTTGGCAACGATTCCAAGATGATGGTAATGTGAATAGACGTTACAGCACAGGTCGTCCGAGAGTTACAACGCCGAATGAGGACCGGTATTTGGCAGTTACTGCCAAAAGAAGCAGGCAGAGCACAGCCTCAGACCTGTCTCGTCAACTCTCTTCAGCCACTGGTACAACAATTTCAAGGCAGACCGTGTACAGACGCTTAGGGCAGATTGGTCTATTTGCTCGTAGACATGTCAGATGCGTTCCACTTACTGCAACTCACTGTCGCCTGCGGTTAGCCTGGAGTAGAGAGCATGCATTGTGGACACCGCAACAGTGGGCTTGCGTGATGTTTTCCGACGAGTCCAGGTTTAGCTTGCAGTCTGATTCTCGCCGGACTTTCATATGGAGAGCTCCAGGTACCCGTTACCACCAAGAAAACATCATTGAACGACACACGAAAGGTGGTGCAGGAGTGCTCGTTTTGGGTGGAATTATTCTGGGTTCCAGAACTGACCTGCATGTTCAGATTGGAACCATGACAAGCCAAATCTATCGGGACGTCATTCTGGAACAAAATGTACGTTTGTTTCGGGGCGCCATGGGCTCACACTTTGTGTTCATGGATGACAACACCCGTCTTCACCGTGCAAACATCGTAAGCGAATGCCTTCAATCGGAGGATATCACCCGTATGGACTGGTCAGCATTCTCACTGGACTTGAATCCAGTAGAGCACGTGTGGGACATGCTTGGCCGACGAGTTGCAACGCGTTAACCTCGTCCTACATGTCTACCGGAACTTCGGAGTGCATCTTAATATACCCCAAGATCAGATCGATAATTTGATACTCAGCATGCCTAGGCGTTATACGGACTGTATTGCATCGTCTGGGCGACATACATTGTATTAACAATCATACCAACCATGTAATATTTTTTTTTGTAAATAGGTTTTTTTTTGTAATTTGCTCCAGGGAGAAAAATCGCTAATTTTTTTAATAATATCCAACTTATAGCATCTTTTTTTGCTATTTACCTTTTGTTTAATAAATAAGCTTTACAAATAAGTCAAATTTGTTTTGCTTCAAACTCTTCCTTTGCCTGATTTTGCATTATCCTTAATTTATGGACATGAGTGTATTTCCCCATGCAATGCAGCTCGAGACATATTTTAAGTGAAAGGCTACGCCGGAAAAGTAAAAGCACAAGAGCACGTGCATTTAACATTTAATAAATAGATATCGTATAATTTATGTTTAAATTGAATAAATGTAATAGACTACTGTGTTAGCTGTAACCGTAGTTCCATCCTCTTGTTGATTTTTCGAAATCTCGAGAAGCAAAGAAATTACTAGAACTCTCTCGCGACCGATTGAAAGCTTTAAAACATCTCGGCTCAGTTGTTTAGTTAGCTGCTGTTGTTATTGTTGATCGGATTAGCTTTCTCTGTGCTGTGTTTTGCGTTCTATTTAACGTTTGTTAGTAGTTTAAAGTATAATTACTGATTATTACTGCGTGATATTGTGAACACTTGTGCAAATATTTTTGAGAAAAATTCCAGTGTTCTGTTATATTTCTTTTGATAAGAATAAATTTTATTAACCTGTTATCGAACTCGCGCATTCAATCTGTTACGAACCCTTACGCACGCAACAATATATTATGTTAAAACAATGTTATATTTTTAGACATTTATATATTTAAACATTTATATATTTAGAATCAATGGACGAATTGCTGTGTGGTGAAAGTCGAATAAAAAATTGAATCCGGAAAACTAATTATATACTGTTAAGCATGAGGATGGAGGGATAATGGTTTGGGGATGTTTTGCTTCCTCTGGGATAGGAAATATACATTATTTATAGAAAATAACATGGACGAGTATAAATATTCTTAATGAAAACCTGAAAGCGTGCTCAAGGAAGCTTGAAATGAAAAATACATTCAAGCTCTATCAGGGTAATAAACCCAAATATACATTCATAAATTTTCACTTGTGGTTGTTACACTACTGTCCTGAAGTCATCAAATTTTTCCATATTCTCCTGACTTTAATCCTATCGAACTTGTGTTGACAGAGTTGTTGAAAGTATGGGGAAACAATGGAATTTCTTCGGAAGCTATATTAAAAGCAAATCTTAATAGGAATAGTACAAAATAGACCTTTTTTTACCCGAAAACAGTTAGTTGAATCCTTGTCAAAGCGTAAATTTATTAAATTGTATCCAAAAAAAGTATTGAATGTCCAGCCAATTTAATGTTTTTATTAATTCTAAACTGTTTGTTCAACGTGTTCGGATACTTACTTCAGTTCATTTTCAGAACGTTTGCAACGAGCTATTTTTTTACCACAAATAGTTTAAAGAACTTTTCGGAAACAAGAAGGCTTTCCAAAATGCATATGTGAAAAAAATATTATTTCGCTAGTGCTCAGTAATTGATATTGTAAGGTTTCCCTTATTTTGCATAACAAATTAATTTTAATTTTGATACCTTTCCTGAACCTCTCAACTTCGCTTAGTATTTTCCGGCCAGGATGTAAATTTAAAGTTAAGTGAAGTGAATATTTAAACGAGTGAATCTCTGAGTTTATTCGGAGCGTGTTTTCGCTAGCCAGCGCACGTTTTGTTGTTATCTCGCTGTTACGCTAGTAAGCATATTGGCCATTTTCAGATTATCATCACGCCTTTAGATTAGACTTGAATTATATTCTGCATTTAAGTTTTCACCGCAAATTGACGGTGTTTTTGTAACGTACGAAGATCGTGAATTTTTGTTAAACTTTGAACTAATAAAGGGTTTTTACCCTTCTTCTGTGCTGGTAATTCAATCCGGAGTGCGATAATTCGCTCCGCCTGTGCGAATTCAATTCGGAGTGCGCCTGTGCGAGAATTCGCCAGGTTCATTGTAGGATGTAGAATTAGTTTATGTCGAGTAGCAGAAACAGATCTTGCAGTATCTTGCAAATAAAACGGAAAAACACAAGTGCTCGAAAACAAATATGGCCCACTGCAGTTAAAAAATTGAAAAACATAACATAGGGAACGGCTGTGAATAAAAACAACAGTAAATGCAGAATCTGGGATTTTTCGTGGAGTATCAGTTTCCTTAAACGTAGTTTTATATTAAAAATGTGTATAGCTGTTAGTTAAAAAATAAGAAATTATTTATTGTAATGAAGCATTGCTGAGAACGTTATTGTTTTATTGTTGTTATTGTAAAGTATTTGTTCTTAAAATTAAACGATTCCCTTATTTTTAAAGTAATAACGAAGGATAAATGCGTCATATAACTACAGCGTTGTCACTTGTTATAAAATAATGACATTCACAGAGAATCATAAAAAAATGCGTTATCTTTTATATTTCTCCATAAAATTATTAACTTTCTCTGACATCAATGATTTTTATTTTTCATTGCGTCGAATATGACTGCACCAATTCTACTGACGTCGCAAAAATGAAACATTTTCTCCGTCGTTATTAAAAAGAGCTGTTCGCTGCTCCAGATAATAAGAGTGCTCATGAAATTGATCTTCAGAATGTCGGCGAAAGCAAATTATCGGAAGAAGAAAGTTGTCTTTGAAGAACGAAAATTGTCTTGTCATCAGCAGCGATTAAATTCCTTGAAGATGCGGATTTTTTTAAAATGATAGCAAAATAAAGCTATGATGCAAATTGGAATATCATACGTTAAAATAAATATTGAAAGCGTAAAGAAGAACGGGAAGACATAAAAGTAAATGGAGAAGAACAAATTTATTTTTGACAGATTTTAGCTGCATATTATTTGTAAAGTATTTTTTAAGAAAGAGGACATGCTAACTATATCTGGCATTAATTGCTACAGTAATAAGCTTTAAGGGACTGTAAACATGCGCTTTTAAAATTCTGATGCATACAGCGATATTCGGTGATAAAGGATTATTGTGAATGCGTCCTAACTGCTCAACGGCTCTGAGTGTAATTGTTTATGGTAATTACATGTTCTTGAACACGAAAACCTACTTCTGTGTGCATGTTTGTACACAGAGTATGCAAAGCAAATCAGAAAAGAAAACAAATCCGGCTTTCCACAAACATTTGGGTTAAAGCCATAGATGTGAATTTGCAAGTGGCTAGGTGTTCACGTTGGAGGATATCGCTTAGATTAAAACCAGAAATGGCAATTTGCCGATAGACACGAGGGGAATCAAGCACAGGTGGATATCTTCAGAAAGCTGAATATTCCCGAAAGCGTAATTAAAGGCTACTGGTCATGTTAATCTGAGGATAAATGTAGATAATTTTAGATCGATATTTGACATTGCCTCACGAAATTACCATTGTGCATCCTCTAGACCAGGGGTCTCCAAACTAAGGCTCGAGGGCCGATTCTGGCTCGCGAGCACTAATGATCTGGCCGCCAGGGGTATCTCTAAAATAATATTATAGAATTTAAAGTAACAAATAACATACACATTAACAATATTACATAACAGCCAATCTAGAAATGCGCTACCTATCATGCACGTTCTTTATAAAAAATATTATAAACATTATACAACCGTTTCTAAATTTACAATCAGTGAAATACTGTATATAAAAAATTTCATGTAGACACGCATGACCTCCTCATACCTCCTAAGCACATTTTTTTTCAGCACTTCAATTATATTTATTTCCTTGAATTTCATTAGAGATATACAAGTATTTCTCATTCAATCAATTCAGTTCACACTTCGCGACAAGGCAAATATACATAAAAATTCAAAACATTTCTAAGAAAAGCAATTGTTTAAAACGTAAACATATGGAGGATTCATTAGGCTTCGTAGCATTTAAACATCTTTTTAATTGTTGATAATTCTATAACTACTGCATGCACATTAATTAAGTCATAAAAACGTTAACCGGAATAAAAGAGCAACATAATTCAGTCACTTTAAAACAGAAAATGATGAATTTACAAACATATAAGAATAAAAAAAAGAGATCACCGAGCCGGGTAACAGAGTGGATGCATGTACAGAGAGAGAGACTTCTGAAGCAACCGATTGGAATCAAAAAGGGAGATGCACAACTACATGTTATAGCAGTACGATATAAAAATTTGCAACGTTTTTTACGCTACTCTTTGTAATTATGCGAGATGCATACATA
This sequence comes from Stegodyphus mimosarum, assembly GCA_000611955.2. Classification (NCBI taxonomy): domain Eukaryota; kingdom Metazoa; phylum Arthropoda; class Arachnida; order Araneae; family Eresidae; genus Stegodyphus; species Stegodyphus mimosarum. The sequence continues at coordinate 4,514 of KK113121.1, read as the reverse complement.
CGTACGTAGGTACACAAAGACGTCACGAAGAAATCTCTCTGGAGTCCATTTTTAAATCCATTTTGCAATACGTTTTGGGAAAAGAGTCCTTTATTCTGTGCGTATGTACACATTTCACAACAAAATAATTCGTTCAAATGGATTCGAGGAAGGTTAAAAGGGATATTTTCGTTGAAATATGATATTATCGAAAACCTTTCGCGATTCCCATACTTCCTTAACTTCGCAGAAGGAAGTAAAAAATTCTCATTGTACGTTTTACAAGAATAAAAGATTCGTGTGTCATCTTTCCTACTTTCACAGTAGTATTCTAGATCCGTTCTCAGAAATTTTCAGTAATGATTCTATTTAGAACTTAATTTTTGTTCTGTATATATTGTAATTTATTTTAATCTTGGAGGTGGTTTTATGCATATAAAACTTACCCAAAATATTAAAACGTATGAGCGAAAGTTTTCCCCTGATCAAAATCTAAATAAAATGCGCCGATAAACTGTGACAATGGGGAGGTGAAAACCATTGAAAAGTAAAGTACATACTAAACCGAAGAAATCTGTAATATTCTGGGACAAAAATATATTTTTGCAAATGTTTAAAAACAGCTTTAAGAAATTCATGTTAGGTGAATTGCATGAAAGTCTAAGGCTGTTCGTAAGATCATAGCGTATAGATCCAATCACAAAAATCTCACTCCCGCGTTTAAAACTATGTATGCTGTTCTTCATAATTGCATCTCCGTGGTACGATGAATTAACTGGATCTTGGCCTTCGACGCTTCGTTGAAAGAGCCAATATGGCCCGCAGGCTAATGTTTGGAGACTCCTGCTTCAGATAGCTGATAGGAGAACTCACATAGGCCATTACTGCCCATCTAAGAAGAAGAACTGCTTGCCCAAGGCTTCTTAACTAGAGTTTTCATGAAAGAAATTAACTATGCCGCATGTTGCTTTCTGCATGTTTCAGAGGAGAGTGTTTCAGATGATGTCGTATTTAACGGCAGTGCACTTAAGATAGCTGGCCCTGAATGATATTCAAGGATAAGCCTAGATTTAATTTAATAGTGATTCTGCCTAGATTTTCCCATGAAGAGAATCTAGAATAACAATGCCTTTTATGGGTATGTATTTGATTACATACCCATAAAAGGCATTGTTTCTGTGGTGATGGTATGTGAGTTTTGAAAGGAGTTGGAAGAACGATGTCACCAAGCACCATATCTATGGCATATGTTCTGTAACCGCGTAGTCCAATATAGATGAAATTGCGCTTCCTAATTAAGGATTTTAGGTGTATTTTAAGCCAATATGTTTTAATCATTGATGAAAAGATTCAATCTCATTTGGTTACTGTGGTGTTAGAATATCTTCAGTCTGTGAGTATATTCGAATAGTAGACTGGCCATACACTCGCCTGATCTCAATATTAATGTCATATGTCTCAGGTGAGCGAGTTATAGTGTTCTAGATAACTCTTTGATGTTTCCAGTAGCTTATATCTGCCATTTTAAAAAAAAATTATATGATTCTATAGAGTCTATTTAAAACTGTAATTAAGGGTACGGAAAGAAATTGCATTTACGATCGAGGAGATGAAATAAAACCTTCAAAATCGGATAGGATGAAGGTTTCGTTTTCCTAAAATTTCTATATACTTTGATATAAGCACCATATTTTAGAGCATCAAACTTTAAATGTGATAATATATCTTAAAAAATGTTTACGTGCAATGTCGATGTATTCTTGTAAGAAAATAATGATTTCGTTTTATTAATTACATTTTTTCATACAGTTGACGATTATTACAATCCTTACGTTCTACAAGGAAAGACATTTTAGTGGAATGGTATAAGGCATTTTAATGGGAGGTTTCTGTAATGAAAACTGATTTAATGTTATCTAATCAAATGAGAAATGTTTGCGCATGTCTTTGTAATGAAATGGTCGCTATACGGAATAGTTGATATAGCAAGCGTTTACAATTATTCCGTAAATTTACTAGTAGATAATTTTAACGTAAATCCTATCATGCTCTTCTTGGCTCGTCTCGATATTTTCTCAGAGCATAATATTATTCAAACTGAATGGCAAGCGGCATAGGTTCAGACCTGAATGCTACTATTTCTTACGAGCTGAGTGGAGTTTGCACTCCATTATTGACGTCTTCCTTGCGCCATTCGCCTGCAAAAATTGTGGAAAGACGTACCAAGAAGTACTGGCTACACTCATGAAACTATTTGCATCAGATCCGAACCACGTATTCTAGGTTTAAAATTTAGGCTATTATTACAAATAATCCGAATCTTAGGATAGAGTTAAGTCACTTGCTTTGTAAGTTTAGCAGGAGAAGTTTCAAATTAGCTTACATCATAATTTTAAGTTTTGCAAACCCACCTGAAGTGGTTTTTGTTCTGATTTGGTTTTCCAGTTGATTTGTATGTCGTGTTAATAGTTAAATAGTACCAGGAACCTTAACTCACAACATTTCCAATATCTTCTGTGAATAGCTGTCAGGAGGTAAAATTAAACTATTACAATCCAGAGAATTTACAGCTTTACTGTAGTTTCGAAACTCTGGAAAGATTCGAATTTCTTTTTCTAGCAATGTAATAACATTGCTAGAAAAGGGAAAAATAGTACCAGGAACCTTAACTCACAACATTTCCAATAACGTTTGTGGATAGCTGTCAGGCGGTAAAATTAAATTATTACATTCCAGAGAATTCACAGCTTTACTGTAGTTTCGAAACTCTGTATTACATTGATAAAAAAATGGAAAAATAGTACCAGGAACCTTAACTCACAATTTTTCCAATAACTTCTGTACATAGCTGTCAGGCGCTAAAATTAAATTATTGCATTCTAGAGAATTTACAGCTTTACTGCAGTTTCGAAACTGTGTATTACATTGATAAAAATGGAAAAATAGTACTGGAACCTTAACTCACAACATTTCCAATAACGTCTTTACATAGCTGTCAGGTGGTAAAAGTAAATTATTACATTCCAGAGAATTTACAGCTTTACTGTAGTTTCGAAACTCTGTATTACACTGATTAAAAAAATGGAAAAACCAACTAAGTTGCGTGAATTTATAGAAAAAAATTGGTTTTATTCAGTTTAAAAGGTCAAACCGCTTTGATGTCGTCTCCTTCTACGTATATTGGATCCGTTAAATGACTTGTACCAAGCTAGAATACTGCACTTTTAATAAACGTATGTTCAATACCTGCTATTATTCGACCAGAATGAGGACCTAAAACATCACGTTTTCAGTTTAAGCCTAGAATCAAATTAAAAGTTATTAAATTGGGCAACTCAAAGGCGTAAACGACTATCGTGAGCTTGACTTTCGTCGAAATCTGTTGCTTCAGTAAGACACTATGCCTTAGTGCCTTTTACTGGTGGAGCAATCCATTTCCATCTGTTGACTTCTGAGCTGTTTTGTCGAGAGCAGACACTTAGCCGTTCCAGTACCACAATAAATCGCTTCATTAGGTATATGACTCATTAAAGGTGGTACATGTTAACTGCACAATTCCTGCAAATTCACTGGCATCCGGTAATCTGCATAAATACGTCAGTAATGACATCGCGAAATGTAAAATAAGTGATTCTCAACCACTGTGCCAGGGCACTTTTGTAAGCCGCCAAAGCTTAGAAATGTATATAATAAAAAATATAATGGGTTAATCCTAGTATACGGCACACATGAGAATTGGCGAAATTCGGTTTTTAAGACATTAATAAGCGCGCCAATTGCTTTATCCAAGCCGATTTTCGTGCTCTGGAGGAGAGCGCATTTCGGAGTATTTTCGCGCATGTTAAGTACATAATTTAAATTGAGAAGTTCTGATCGGTGCAGATGAGACTAGCTCACTTATCAGAGATTTTTGTTAATTTTAATAACAAATTCAAGTCTGCAAGGGCCGAAAGTAAATGCATTAAACTCAACAGATAAACTGGTGGGATTCCAAAAACAAATAACTTTATGGAAGAATAAAGCTCAGGAAGGCAATTTGGAAAAAATTGATTCAGCCCGAAAATATTTTGATAAAATTATTCATAAAATTGTTATTGACCATTTGACAACATTAGAAGAGAGAATTATTCATTATTTCCCAAATTTAAATATCCAAATATTTCATTAGGTTCGAAATCCACTTGTGATAACGAATACTTCTATATTTGAATTAACTTCGAATAAAGAAGAACTAATTTCGCTTTCTAATAATCGAGATTTAGTTTTAAAATTTTCGTAAGAATCAATTAATTCATTTTGGATTAACATTAGATGCGATTATCCCATGATGACCAAAAAAGCTTTAAAAATATTATTACACATTTCTACATCTTATTTGCGCGAATTCGGATTTTCAGTATTAACCAACATAGAAACGAATAAAAGGTTGAGACTATTAAATGTAGAAGACGATATGAGAGTAGCATTGTTACTTTTACGACCCAATATAAATGAAATTATTAAAAAACATCAAGCTCAAATTTCTCATTAAAAGT
>KK113120.1:65758-84812 GCA_000611955.2 Stegodyphus mimosarum | reverse complement strand
AGCTGCTTCGACTTGACAGTCATGTGATGATGGAAGCAAAAAATGATAATAAATGTTTTGCCAGGTTGACAATAGTGGTATAATTTCTTCAGCAGGTATAAAATGAACGATGCATTTTGGTAGAACAAATCAGCTCGAGATGCATGCGAAACAAAAAGGCCGCTATGGAACCAAATCATTGATCACACAAGTTTATACTAACAAATGCCTCTGTTTCTTCAACATATTGCTGCTTAATGATGAAGTGAAATTAAGAAACAGAGCCCTCTAGATGATTCATTATGAAACAATGTCTACAGTGCATGAGAGAAGCTTTCAGCATATGTTAAAGGGAGATGCCCCTTTTGTATTCTAATTCTTTCTTTGCAATCATTTTTCGGGGGGGGTGAAGGGCTGCAAATCCAGCAGTCCAGATTTTGGACATTGTACTACCATATAATGTTGGGTAAGAGACTTAAACATCTTGGTACCTTGTTCAATCAAGTCTATCTTACAACAAGTTGCAAATTTTTTAAATACTGTGAAAATTTATATCATAAACAAAGTTTTCTGAGCTATAAATACTAAAACATGCCCTGCATCAGTCAACAATTACTTTTAATTCAAAAGCTAAACATGAAAAACACTTTTCGTCGTCATTCATAAAATTAACAAGCTTGAGATTCTCTATCTCTTATTTCATTATCAAGTAAATTTTCCCCATTCTTTTCTGAAAGACAATTTTCCTTCACAAAATACTGCATTATCCTTAATTTTGATAATTCATCATACGGCACATACGTAATTACTGACATTTCAGCTAACTTCTGTTCTTTCTTTCTAAATATAATGCGGTCAATGGAAACTTTTTAGAGGTTTAGTTATTTGAATATGGTAAAGTACAAGAGGGCTTCCTGCCTGACTGAACATTTATGCATGCGAACTTTCTCAGGGAAATGGGTCTGTACTAAATTACAAATTGAATACGTGTTAAAGAATGAGCAATCAGTAGTTTTAACTACCCAGCAACTAATTCCAGCTCACAAATAAGAACTAATACCAGCTAACAAAATTTGGAAATAAGAGCTGCGGTTCCATAGTGATACTGTCTGAATAATATACTTTTTCCTTATGGAGATTTGAAAATATATTGTTAATGACTGCAACAAATCCAGAGTTCCTTTACATAGCTTTACAACAGAAAATATATGACAACATTTCTGAAAATTTTAATACGTCTCCACAAAAATTCTCAACTGTTCTGATCATATCTATTTGACTGAAAGGAAATTTGCACACCAGTATAAAATACTTTATATAAAGCCATTCATAAATGATCATTTTCACATGCTGAATATAAAATGGAAGTTACAGGTGCTGATGTTGATCTGAAGAATCTCCATTTACTTATCTGTTACTTTAGAACAAACTCTTTAAGGTTTCTTCCTTCTATTTTGACTTTCCTCATAATCATTGTAATGACTGCTGTAGAAGATAGTTGAATAATTTAATGTCTCAAATTATCCACTATGCATGATGAGCACATGATTTGCAAATTAAGGGAGTGTTGTCAGAAACTTGTGTCTAATTTAAAGTAACCCACTATACTTAAAATATAACACTATTAGGATTACCCAATGCCAACATTAGCAAGTAGGTCAAGTTAATACTGAATGATATTCGCATGGATTTCATGTTGCCTGAAACATTCAGCGATACAGCACACGCCAGTCTTTAATTCACTGCCATTATACCTAAACTCCAAACTTCTTGTTCTGCTCATTCAACACCAATAAAACATTCCAGAGGAAAGTGCAGTTCCACAGAAAATTATATATATATATATTAAAGAGACCAAAATCAAGTCCGTGCAATTTTACATATATAACTCATGAACTTCATTCCTTGGCTTACACGCAAGTCTGGCAACATTAGAGCAAAATTTTAAAGGACTCACACAAAAACAGAAATTACTCATTCCCTGGATGTTATAGATTACTTCAATTTGCAATACTTTATCATCTTTTAATATTTATGTGTTAAATTATCTTCTAGAGATATTTCCTGATACAATGTCACAACTGAAAAGAATTCTTTAGCACACTATGCATCAGTCAAGGTTTTCTAGAACTTCCGTTTTCTATTTCATGAACTTTCCTGGATTGTGAACATTTATTATTACATTACATGGCATGCGGTATCTAGAAGTGTATGAGTAAATTTTTGAGTTCATATATAAGTTGAGGTTTCTGAGCAATTTTTATCAGTAAGGGGAAAAGTTTTGCTACTCAATGTATGATCACAATTTATTTACTATTAAATAAACATAAGAGTCTCTCTTTTTTAAGAACCATTAAAACACAGGATATAAGAGAATAAGCATCAAAGATGGCAAAGAAGACAAATAAAATTCAAGAAATCACAGAAGAGAAATTCATCACAGAATATGAGAATCTGCACAAAATTATATTTACAAATGTGCCTAAAAATGTATTTGTCATTCAACCTTTTAGGTTACGATGCAAAAAATGAGGAAGGCATATTCTGGTAATATAAAAGACACAATAAAGAGCACTTGTTCTAAGAAATATAGGAAACGCAAGACATTATATAGTGCATGGATAAATAGAGCCAACCTGCTTAGAATAAATCAGGGACTTACAGTAGGCCTTTCACTCTTTTTCCGAATAGGTTCATCATCTTCAGAACTGGCATCAGAATCATCATCTAAGACAAAATTTCAAAACAAGGAGGAACTAAGTTTTATTATGAGTAACAGAACTTCATTTTACATTTATAAAAAGCAAAATAAGATGAATGTTTCTGTTAGGTTTGCACTATTTCAAACAGATTCTCTTTGACTTACCTTTCATAAAATATTCCAATCAGCTGAAGGAATTCTTTAAAAAAAACAATTTGGAAACATATTTTCAATGCTACAAATAAATGTGTAAATATGCATGACTGAAATGACTATGCTTACTTTAAAACTTAAAATTTTGAGCCTATCACTATTGCACATGTACACTGCAAAAAAAGAAAAAAAGGGGGGAAGAAGGGGCTCAGTTCTAACTCTCCCGTTCTACTGGCCCGATAGACGCAATTGAAATTGGGTTTTTCATGTCTCGAAAGTTTCACGTATATCTTAGGAAATTTTAAATAAAAAACTCTAATTTTTTGCAAGTGCGCCTAGAAATACATCTACTTTAGGATGATGTTATAAATTGTATATGTTATAATACAAAAATATTTTCGAAAAATTTGTAAAAATTATTTTAAAATACAAATTTTAAAAATAAATCATATAAAACGTGCGGATTATATTTGGATTAAGCCTAAATTTCGAATTCTGGAAGATGGAATCAAGTAACTTTAATGAAAAAAGAGATATTAATAAATATATATAATATTTAATTAACATTGAGCTAATTTTTTTAACATTGAGGTGCTAATTTTTTAAAAACTATTCAGGCGATTTTTTACAAAACTTGGAGGATTTGAGTCGCAGAATCGAAATATGGATAAAAAAAAGAATGACATTTCAGAAAAAGTCCGATTTTGTATAAAAATATCTATATTAAAATACTGCTATATATAAATCAAATACATATCCTAAGTCACGCTTTGAGACGTGAAAATGGCAGTTGAATTTCGTCAATCGGCCCAGTAGAACGGGAGATATAAACTGTTCCCTCCCCTTTTCTTAATGCAGTGTAAACTCTTTTACTAGCTTTAACAATTCAATTATGATTTCAGCAATACATTTTAAGTTACTTATCTTCTTCCTCAATGTATCTTAATTACTATGCAGTTTAAAACAAAACAGTTTACTCTGACCTAGCAAATCATATAAATTAACAGAAAATTTCTCACATTATGTCCATATACATATATTAAACACACTGCATGCAGATTTAATCTGCATGCATAGAATAATTTATTCCATGTTACACTGATATAAGTATAAAGTATTTTATTTATTGAATATAACAAATTATTTTAACTGTTAATGTTGATCTAGTTTCATCAGATGAATTTAAAATTATATCTGCATGCATGGAAGAATTTATTCCATGTTACACTGATATAATTATACTTTTATTTATTGAGTACAATAAATTATTTTAAGTGCTAATGTTGATCTAGTTTTATCAGATGAATTTAAAACTGCTACACTTTATTTTTAATATCATTTATGCAATATATTTCAAAGCAAAAAAATTTCTGACTAACTTAAGGTTATTCCTTCTATCAATATATACCGAATATTAACTAACAATGCACAGGAAAGTACCACATAAAATAAACTTTGTTCTTAATAAAAAGGAATTATTTGCTCACCACCACTGAGTTTATATTCAAGCCCAATGTGGCCTGAATAATGTTGCTCAAGAAGGTCAAAAACTTCTTGGTAGTTGATCTCTCCTTTACAGCTTGATTCGTGGTACCCTGGCATCTGAGACACATGTATGTAATCTAAAAATTTATCATACATTAAAAAGTCAGGCACTAATCTTTTATATAAAATCGCAGAAAAAATTTTAAAAATATAAAAGCAGTACTTCTAACATTCATAAACACAATGACTTTCAGGCTTTGAAATGTTTTCATAAATCAATGACACTTTAACACAAGTTAAAAGGGTACTTAACCAAGCTTCTTTGAAAGCACACAAACAGAAGGTAAACAAAAGGACTGCAGCATTACGAAATTTGAAATTCTTGTCAGAATTTTCCTTAAACGCGAAAATAGTATTTAATTATTTTAAATCAAACTACAAAAGGCAAAACAGCAACAGAAACAATTGGAAATACTTGTCGAATATTAGTCAATGTAATCAATAGTAAGTCTCAGCAAATTTTCTGTTTATGAACAGTAGTGAAAATTCAGCATGACTGCCAGCAATGCATTTACTTGGATTGAAAATCATTCACACACTGCCTAAAAACTGGCACTGTATCATTTTTAACTATGCATTCTCCCTGTACATTTCATAGCTCGTAATAAGAGTTTCGAGTTGTTGCACTCAGTGTCTAATTCATATCATTAAAAATATTCTACCTTGCAACATAAGGATACACATGAAATGAAGCTACAATGTAATTTAATCAAAAGAATATGCAGACAGACAAGGATGACCTGTAAAAGAATTTGGTTATCCATTGGTGAAAGCATTTCCTTTGGTACAATGCCTAGTACCATGCTATATAAAAGTGAGGCATAAATTTTTTATATATTTAGTTCAGATGCATAAATAATAATTTATATTTTAAGGCAAGGAAAAGAAACAGGATGCCTAGTGATGACCATCCTTTCACAGTCTAGTAACTTCTCAAAAATGAATCTAGACAAAATCCCTTTGAGTATTATTAGCAAAGGAATTTGATACTTCATGCATATGGAAAAAATCATACTACAGCTGAGATAGAAATGCTAACAAAAAAGAAAACACATAATGTTCATCTTTCACTGATCACCAGCAAGCATGAAACATCTAGATACATAAGCCTGCAATGGTTGTGTTTTGTAACTTTTGATAATTGATCCTTATGCATTTTTAGTGCTGAGTCCAACAACCTTCATCCTTTACCATCACTTTAGGCCTTTTGGAAATTCCAAAATTGTTAAAATGTTGAAAATAGCAAAAATATGAGACATCAAACTTCTTTCTTGTAATTTATTTTTTGGGCTTATACTAAGCATTTTTATAGCAAAACAGTTGTGGAACAGGGACGTCCATTGACCCCTTCAGTTTTCTAATAAAAATTGCTAAAAATGAGACTAATTTTCAAATATACTGGGTTTTTATTTATTTCAATTAATTTTTATTTTAAATTTTAAAGAACTACACTGGGCCGTTGAAACCATCCCTCTCTCTTTTCTCCCCTATAAATGCCCCTTGGAGAAGCTACAAAATTTTTTGAGTCTAAGGTGAAGAGCATGGAACCACAAACGTGCTCTAAAGTTCTTTCAAAGATAAAAGTTCTTCCACCTCTATATATCAAGTTAGTCTTGATAAAGTAATTTGTCAAGGCTTTACCAAAAGAAAGTCAGTGTTTCAAATACACTTGTCACAAAATTCTAGCCTTATCACCTGCCAAAATATGGTCTCTTCACTCATCCTGACATTAAGAACCTTCAAGGACAAAGTAACCATTTTTCTAGGCAATAAGGAAGATGGAAATTTTAAATCAACCATTGATAACATGCTGTAGAAATATAAAAATTTAGGCTGTTTCATGAGCTCCTTAAATATTCTTGGACTAAAATCCTTAAATCTTTCTGAATCTCCTGAAAATCTGGGTGATACAGTCAAATAACGAAAATCCGTCAACCTGAAATCTGCCAACTCCTAAAATCCGCACTGCCTCTCAAAATGTAAACATTCAATTTATAGGTTCCAGAAGCCGCAACATGGAAAATGAAATACTGAAGAAAAAAATATTTATCCAATAATGACGTCATAATTACCGAATAATAATGATTCTGTGTTAGTGGCAGAAAAAAAAAATCTTAGCCCAGAAGAGGTTTTTAATATGGATGATGCCTTCAGATGAAGCCAACATGGGCATATCAGATGACCGATGATGAAATCATTGGCTCTGTGCTGAACTCGCCACAGCAAAAAAACAAAAACAAAAACGATTCAGACACTGACATAGATAGTGAATAAATAGGAGTGAGAAAATATCTTTTAATGAGGGTTTGCAACGTGGTAAAAAATACCTAAAATATTTAGAACAACAGAGCTGTGTCACAGAGCTAGAGATTATAACCCTATAGAATTTATAACACACACACACATGCACACAAAAAAAAAACTTGCGCTGAAGCACCCTAAAATTTTAACACAAACTTCTATCTGAAAAATGTTTGAAACAGGTAAAGAAAATTAAATATTTCATGCTTTATTAATATCCCTTACTTTTACATGTCTAATGTATATGTCCTTAATGCTTTAAAATATTAATTTAATGCAGATAATAAATTAATGCAATAATGTATATTATTGTATATAATAATTTTAATTAAATGTATATAATATGCCTTATTTATTTTGTACTTTTAGTCTGAATATTATGAATTAGGTTTTCTGTCCTGAAATCCGCAAAATCCTAAAATCTGCATAACCTCTGGTCCCAAGCATTGCGGATTTATGGACTTCTACTCTACTGGCAAAGGGATGGGTTAGACATTTCATCAAGGCATCAGAGAAATGGAAAGGAGGTATAAAGGTAAATGGACTACTTCGATGATGGCTGACTACGTCAGGATAAAGGTAAATGAACCCTCAGGAATATAAAAGGAAAACATGAAGCAAAGCAGTTCACAGAAACTTTGGTGCATAAAATAAGATTGTGTATTTTATGTGCATTGTTTTAGTCTAAGCTAAAAACAGAATAAATTCAAAGAAAATCGTTCTATGTCTCAAGTCTCATGTTTTCGACATTTTACAAATTTTGAAAGTTAAGATTTCTCGCAAATCTTGATGTGATGGGAAAAAGTGAACATTATTTTTGGATTTCATCAGTAAAGTATACAAAGGGATCAATTAGCAAAACGTTAAAAAACATTATACAACCAAAATTTTGCAGGTTTGTGTTACAGAAAAACAATACAGAAGTGATATATAAAATAAAAAATCTTTCAGACATCTGAAAACTAAATTCCTATCCCATCAGAGATTGAAATAAATGTAAGGTAGCAAATGCCATTGTCTCTACAAGTGCATAAAAAATTTAGAATAAATATTAGAAATACCACTTCATTACTAAATTGTCAGTTTAATGAAGCAAATGAATCAGAGAATTATGCTTTTGAGATAAACTGAAAAGCATTTTTTCAAAGTTTTATGGATATAACTTTTAAAAAAGTTCTCGTATTGCAATTTTAATGGACTGCTCTTTTAGCAGGAGTTTGACAGTAAGTTTATTAAATAAAAAATGAAAAAAATTTAAATTAATGCATAAAGACAAGTCAAAGAAAGCATTTCAGATCATTAAAAAAATGCCAATTAGTAAAATGTCTATATTGCTTCACAATTAACACTTTCTTTGAAAATGTATTCTAATGTGTTGCCATATCTAATATTTTTCTTATTATTTATTGGAATTTTATTACATGTGGAACTATGTTTGAAAATAAGAACTGGACAATTAGCCTTTTGCAATGAAAAACTGTTTCACAAAGCTATCAGTGAATTTTATCATCTATCCATCAATTCTGAGGTCTTCTGCTCTTTGTCTTGAGTACTGACAATACAAAATCATCACTAGTTATACAGCTACATGTGATTATACATATTTGTAACAAACATAAGCTGCATCATCTTTTAGATTACTGCATCAGTAACTTAACTGCTATTTCACTAATATAAGAACTCACTGATTAGTGACCTAACTTATAGACACCATAACTTATAGTATTTAACTATTCTGCTACCTACTAATAGACAAATGATTCAAACAGAACATATTCATTCCTTTTATCAAACTGACGAAGAATTCAGGTATATTTAAAAAATAAAGGAATTGGTTTTTGACTTTTTCGAACGACCAGTGTTTATATGAGAGAGGGAAGAAACCACTTTTCAAAACTTGAGACTTTCTGATTTGAATTTAATTTATTCCATTATGGCTAAAGATACTGATACAAAATTTCTGCTTCTAGTATGTTTAAAAACTAATACATGAAGATAGAAGACTAACTTTCAATAAAAAATATTTTACACTGTTGACTAATTAAATGTACATGTTGTTAAAATGAATTTAAAAATGAGTAAATGTTTTGTCTCATTTTACAAATAAATTTAATGTTTTAGCTAGAGACTAAAAACACTTTTAAACATTAATTAAATAGGAGCTTCCACAGACAAACCATCTGCTTCGTTAGATGCGAGTCAATCCTGAGAAGTACAGCAACTACACAGGAAACAATAAATAACTGGGAACTTTACTTAATCATTCATTTCAGCTCTAGTTAACAAAATAGATATATTTTCTGTGAGAGCTCATACTCACTAATTTTTAAATGAGGTTTAAACACACAGAACAATTATTTAACACAGAACATTTTATTTCATTCTTAAATTTTGCACCCCAAGCTAATGCCAAAATTCTCACAGGAAACTTTTTTTCATACATGTCCTGTTGGTTAGCAGGTCAAAATTAACAGTTAATTTTTAGCTAGCAATTCCAAAATTCTTAAGAATCCTCTTGCATAATCAAGACAATATTGTTTATTTTGAAATAATAATTTTATTATTACTATTTTTAGTGTTATTTTTTTTTCCAAAAGTGTGTTTTTGTTTTATTATTGTGTGAAGTTTGTAACTATATTTCTTTTCCTGTGTGGCAACAATGCTTCTGTAATTCTTCGATTTGTTCTCTTGGGTGTGTGGCAAGTTAGATGGCGTAATGCTTTTGATGTGAGAGCATCAGTTGATTGTGCAGATGAAACATGTTGTTTCATAACGTTCTTTCTTTAAAAATATGTAAAATAAATGTTTTGTTTTCTGAACTGAGATTATGCAAACGTTATTTAGTTTCAACATAAAATATTGGCGTCGGCGACAGGACGTTTGTGTGATTTCGAGTAGTTTTGATTTGGGCATTTTGTTAAAATGGAATTGTTAAAAGCAAAACGTAAAAGTGAATGTACTTCATTTACATTAACTACGAAGATTGTGGAAGAAGAATTGCCTACTTGTACCGATCCTGAGAGACTGCAAGTGTTGTTGGGGCAACTGACTGATAAATTCGAACGCTGGGACAGTACTCAAAGCAGTGTGTTAGAGAACTAAGGAAGCTGATTTTGAGAATGAATTTAATATGGCTGAAGGATACAGAGATTCCTTTCTAACTTTAAAGGTGAAACTTCAGAAAACTGGACAGCTGAATTTGGTGAATGGTACTGAAAATATTACTTCAGTTTCGATTCCGGATGCTAAAGAAAATAAAAACAGGAAGTTCAAACATCCTAAACTTGAACTGAAAAAATTCTCTGGAGATGCAAGAGAATATTTAGGCTTTTGGAGCCAATTCTCCAAAATTCATGAAGATGTGGATATCGTTCCGGAAGATAAATTTTTGTACTTAGTGCAGTACCTGGCTCCAAGGCAGCTCAACTTTTGAACAATTTCCCCATTACCGCTGCGAATTATCCCAAACCTGAACAGCTGAAGGAAAGATTTGATAGAGAAGACCTTCTAGTGCAGATTTACGTACGAGATTTACTTGGGCTTGTTACGAAGAATGCTACAACAGGCAGAACGGCATCAGACTTAGGAGTACTTTACTATAGTATAAAAAGGAAATTAGGAGTGCTGGAAAGCTTAGGACGCACCAAGGAAACGTTTGCTGATTTCTTGGAACCTTTAATAGAGTCGTGCCTTCCTGAGAATATTCTACATGCTTGGGAGAGGAGTCGAACTTCCGAACAAGAACAGGAAAAAAGTTCTGAAAGAACTCTTGAAAAACTGATGTGTTTTTTAAGGCATGAAGTAGAATTGAAAGAAATGATTCGATTAGCTCAAGCAGGATTAACTCATTCTAGTAAACAGGTTAATAAAAATGTTATCTCAGGTAATTCAGATTTAGCAACAGCTGCCGCGCTGGTAAGTACAAATGAAACCAGTAAAGGTAAGCAAAATATTCGTATATTCTGTGAGTAGCCTCATATGAGTGCTAAGGGTTTTAAGCTGAAACTATGAACTTAAATGAAAAGAGGCAAATTGTACAAAAGAAAGATGTTTGTTTTTTCTGTTTAAGCATTGGTCATTTGAGAAACCAATGTAAAGCCAATATAAAATGTCCCCATTTGCAGCTATGATCATATAAAATTTATGTGTCCTCAGAATGTTAGTTCCATAAAACAAAATGATTCTAAGTTGGATGTTTCCTTTTGTCATAATTGTAAAAGCGAGAAAGTTTATTAGCAAACTTTATGTGTTCTAATTAAAGATCGAGAGAGAAAAATTAGGATTCGGGATCCTAACGATCCTATGTTGGGGAGAAAATTATGAAGCGAATGAAAGCTGATCCTATTTGACAGGAGAAAGTAATTTATGGTTTGTTTGGGGGGAGGGAAACTGCATCTGTAACCCATTCTATTTTTGCTATTGGCTTAAGCAGTTTAGATAACACTTTTAGGTTTTGTTTTGAAGCTTTTTTGAAAAAAATGATATGTGGATTTGTCCCAATAATTAAGGATGCTCGATTATAGAGGAATTGAGGAGAAGGAAAATTGAGGTCAGTGACACATTTTGCGAGGAAGGTGAAATTGATTTATTGATAGGTGCAGATGTCATTGGTAAATTGTTAACTGACAAATACCTAGAATTACCCTCTGATTTAACTGCAGTCAAAACAAAACTGGGTTTGACGGTTATGAGTAAAGAAAATTATGCTGTTAGGGATAATGCCCTAATGTCCTTCCCTACATGTAAATAATGCTTCTTTGAAGTCCTTATGGGAGTTTGAAGTTTTGGGTATTTCCGATCCAACAGAAAATATTAAAAGGAAAAATCCTCATTGCGACTATGAGATTTACTTTGAGAATAAATTATGTACTCACCCCGATGGAAGGTATGAATAAGAGTTACCCTGGAAATGCGAATCTAAAAATTTATCAGATAATAAAAGCATTGCTTTGGCATGTCATCAAAAAATGATTAAGAGGGCAAAAGAAAAATAATTCTTTGAAAGAATATCATGAGTACTTAGAGAGTGGGAAAATCTAAATATTAGAGAAAGTGTTCCAGAAAAGGAACTAAACAACAAATGCCATTCTTTGCCACACAGACTAGTTATTAAAATGAACAGTGAAACCACTAAGGTAAGACCCGTTTTTTATGCTTCTTTTTGTGAAAAAGGAAAACTATTTTTGAATCAGTGTTTATTGAAAGGATCTAATTTAACAGAAGTAGTCCCTGAAATTTTAGACAGAATGAGATTTTTTCCTATTGGTCTGAGTGCAGACATAGAGAAAGCATTCTTGCAGTTAGGAATTTCTCCGAAGGATAGAGATTACTTGCGATTTTTCTATCCAAGTGATGAGGGAGGAATAGTGTAAAAGCACTCCAGAGTAGTTTTTGGGGTCTCCTGCAGCCCATATCTACTAGGTGCTTCTATTAAACATCTCTTGGATAATTGTTTATCTGATTTTGTAGATGTGGCTGACAAGTTGAAAAATTCATTCTATGTAGATAATTGTATTACGGGTGTTTACAATATTGAGGAACAAGAGGATTTAATTCAAAAGGTCAAAATTTTTATGTCGAGAAGCAGATTTAATTTACAGGGATGGGAGAACACTGTTGCTTCCAAATATACTACAAAGCATTCTGGGGACACACCTCTTCTAGAAATACTGTGGAATTTAGACAGTGATACATTAAGGTTTAATATAAATGTAAATATGATAACTTGTGACACTAAGGTAACTAAGAGACTGATTCTGTCTATTGTACACTCTGTTTTTGATCCAATTGGAATACTTACACCAATTACTTTGCTTCCAAAACTTTTGTTACAAGAAACATGGAAATTCAAATTTTCTTGGGATGAGGTATTGCCTCATGATTTTGTAAGTAAATATTTTGTGTGGTTATCTGATATACTTTTGTTAAAATATGTGACAATACCCCAATTCATTGGAACCTTTGCAACAGTTGAATTGCATGTATTTTTCGATGCATGCAAATATGTTTACGTAGGATATATTTTTGCAAGAAGTGTTGATTCGAGTAGTATAAAACCCACTCTCTTAAGAGCAAAATTAAGAGTGGCTCCTATTAAGAATTTGACAATTCCTAGATTAGAATTAATGTTCTGTTGCATTGGATCCCGATTATTACATTCTGTTTGTAAAGCTCTAAATATTTTTTATATAAATGTAACTTTATGGTGTGATTCCACAGTCGTATTATGATTAATCAGAAATCCTGGTAATTGGTCGAACTTTGTAACCAATCGTGTTAAAGAAATTACTACATTGACAAAATCGGAATCATAGAGGCATGTACCTGGTAACATGTAACCAGTTGGGTGTCACGTTTTATTTCTAACTGTAGGAAGAATTCAATTTTGTGTAAAGAATTTAAACGAACTGCTACGGAAATCATAAATTCTGAAAGAGTTTTGATTCGGTTGGTTCAAAGCTCAAATTTCCCCGACACTGGAGCATTTAACTCACTTGATGTATTAATTGATAATGAAAAAATTATAAGAGTTAAAATGAGAATATTGGAACGCAAAGACAATTCTGAATTTTTTACGCAATTTTGTTACCGAGTAAATGTATCTTTACTACATAGTTAATTGAATCAGTTCATAAGAAACATTGTAATGCTGGAACTCAAATGCTTCAATCTATTTTATGAGAAAGATTCTGGATATTGAAACAAAGTAAAATTGTGTGTAATTTGTTAAAAAGGTGCACAATATGACAACGATATAAAGCAAAACCAATGTCTTGTGAAATCACTCCTCTTCCTGAAGATCGGGTGGGAGGTTATAAGGCTTTTGAAATTTTGGGAGTAGATTTAGCTGGCCCATTGTTTTGAAAAATGATAAAAAGGTTTGAATGGCACTGTTCCCATGTGCTGTGTACAGGGCTATCCATCTAGAATTGGTGACATCATTGTCAACAGAATCTTTTCTTTTGTCTTTACAACGATTCATAGTCAGACGTGGCAGAACACGAACTATTTATTCTGACAATGGGACTAACTTCCGAGAGAAATATAAGGAAATGTCTAAACTTAACTTGGATATAATAGAGAATGAGGCAAAAATAAAGCCAATAGTATGGAAATTCAATCCACCAACAGCCTCCTGGTGGGGAGGTTGGTGGGAACAGCTAGTTCGCATGGTTAAAGAGCTTTTGAGACGCTCTTTGGAAAAGTCGATTTTATCTTATGCAGAACTGGAAACCTTAATTTGCGATTGTGAGTCGGTAATTAATTCTCGACCTTTAACATACATTTCGGAGAGCTCTGAAGATGGCATCCTTTTAACTCCGTCAATGTTTTTAATTGAAAATTGTACTTCGGATGTAGCAGATTTAGATAAAATTGACTCTCAGCATTTTCTGAGAAGAATTAAATACTGCACAAAACTTCTTAATGATTTAAGGAACCGTTTCCGAAAAGAATATTTGAGGCAATTAATAATGAAACAACCACAAAATAAAGTAACTCGGTTGCCTAAAATTGGGGAGATAGTCTTAATAGGGGATGATTTCAAAAAACACTTGTATTGGCCTTTGGGTAAAATTATAGAGAAAATGCCTGGTTGGGATGGCAAAGTTCAAACAGTTAAACTAAAAACTCAGACCGGGACTTTCATAAGGCCCGTTCAGTGTATCTATCCATTAGAGATACAAATAAATGAAGTTATTTAGTTGAAGAGCTTAACATTAACGAAGATAAGAAAAACGATCAGACTGGTATAGAACAGACAAAACAGAAATTTACGTAGTCAGAATGGCTTGTTAAGAAACCTAATGTACAAGATCTTTTTAATAGGATAACCTATGTTTTTGAGTCGTTTGCCACTGACTCAAAAAGGGGGGAGGATGTTGCATAATCAAGACAATATTATTTATTTTCAAATAAGAATTTTATTATTACTATTTTTAATGTTATGTATTTTTCAAAAGTGTGTTTTCGTTTTATTATTGTGTGAAGTTTGTAACTATATTTCTTTTCTTGTGAGGCAACAATGCTTCTGTAACTCTTTGATTTGTTCTTTTGGATGTGTGCCAAGTTAGATGGCATAATGCTTCTGAAGTGAGAGCATCGGTTGATTGTGCATATGAAACATGTTGTTTCAGAATTTTTTTCTTTAAAAATATGTAAAATAAATTTTTTGTCTTCTGAACTCGGATTATGCAAGCGTTATTTAGTTTCAACAAATCCTTAACACCAATTTTAAGAAATCTACTAATCAAGCCTTCTACTTACATGTATGGATAGTAAGAATGCTGGTGATTTGCAGTCAATTCCCAGTTCTTCGCATTAGTATTTTTATCATTATAACATAAAGCACTACATTTTCATAAAGTTTGCAAATTCAAAACAATAAATGAAATAATTTATGCAGAGTTCTAAAATTAAATAGAATAACTTACTTATAACTACCAAAACAGAAGCTTTGATCATTAAAAATAATTTAGAATGAAAATAAATGTTACACACACACAAACAAACAAACAAACAAAAAATTTTTGAAAGATCTTACCAGAATATTGCAGGTAATCGACAAGTCCACTAACTGTACCTGTTAACATTTTTAAGTGGTATATGTCCTACAAGTTAAAAATAATTAGCATGTCATCTAAAATATTACACAATATGCTTAGCAGAGGAGAAAAAGTATAAAAAAACAATTAGTAAAATATTTTTTTAAATAAATTCCTTAGAAATTTTTATTTTCAAACACTAAATGCATTTATACACTACCCAACACGGAAAATGAAACACCAAGAAAGACGGCTAGAAAGTGACGAAACTCAGCAAACAGAGAGAGACACCAATGAAGAATAAGTTATCTTTATTTTGAAATGATATGCATAATACAGAACAAGAACAGCATCAGCCCAGTAGGTTGTAGGACCACCTTAGACAGCGATACATCTAGGTATAGACTCAATGAGACTATGGATGGTGGCCTGAGGAATAGCTCTCCATTCCCTGTCAATCATTTGCCACAGTTCACTTTCTGAACACAGCAATGACATGATGTGAAATGGCATCCAGCCACATCCCAAATGTGTTCGACTAGTGAGATATCAGGAAAGAACAGTAGCCAGAGAGGCACTTGTACACCCTGCAAAGCATGTTGGCTGATGCGAGTAGTGTGTTGTCAAGTTTATCCTGCTGATAAAGGTACAGGAACATTAAGGTACGGGAGTGTCACAGGCTGCAGCACATCATCCACATATCGTTGGGCCATCTTAGTGGACTGACTACAAACTACAGGTGACCTGGAATCTTATGCAGTTGTGCCCCAAACCATGATGCCGCACAGGGGAGTGTTGCACAATCGCTGCTGGATTGGATCTGTCTCCACATCGATGTAAGACTCATACGCGTTGATTAATATTGGAGAGTATTATGAATTACTATAAATGGTGATTATTATGAATGACTATCTGAGACCACGACCTTGTGCCTTTCCGTCGTTCACACCATTTGAGCCTGGCACCATTGCAGACGCTGCCGACTATGATGTGGGGTCAACTGCAGTCTTCATAATGGATGCCACGAGTGCAGGCCACTAGCAAACAATTGATGGCAAATGGTTCTTGTCAATATGGGAACTTCCAAGGTGTCTTGAACATATTGCAGAATGGAGGTAAAAGTGGCTTAAGGGTGCTTAACCACCGCTTGTCGGTGGATGCGTTGATTCACATGTGCTGACGTCATTCTGGCTGCATCGGCACCCCTTGAACTTGCCACATTTCCTTGTTCCAATCATTGCCCCAGCTGGTGCACTGTGGACACATCACAGTGTGTCAGCTGAGATTTGCCGTATGTACCAATCTGACATTCTCAGTCCGACCACCATGCCACTCATAAAATCATCCATCTGCTGGAACTGCCTGGAATTCTTTGTTATTACACGTGTCCTCTCAGACAACAACAAATTTTCTACAATGATTTTCCTAGCAGAAATAATGGCACGAAAATTGAACATTCTGCAAGTTCCTTCACTTACATCTTCCTCAACTTGACTCGAGAGCTGCACATTTCACTTCATTCGCATAACAAGGTGGCGTGCATCTACCTGAAATTTGCATATTTCTTTGGCCACTTCGTGTTGCATTTCAATGTCGAGTAATGTAATTTTACATATTCTTCTGAAGCTTCGTTGACTGAAGCATCACAGTCAGCTTTGCTGTCAGAAGATTCAGAAAATTTGCATCTTGTACATACTGAACATATTTGAAAAAAATTTATTCATTTCATTTTGCCCTAGAATTAAATTTTCATTGTTTGGTTGGATATTTCGTAAAAGAAGCAAGTACAGTTTTAAGTGATTTACCTTTATTTCTTTCAGTTATATATTTCATACAATATAAACCACATTTTACAGAAATAGGATGTTGTAAAAATGTGCCATTAAAAGTAATATAAAACTATTTATTAGATAATTTAAGAAATTCCCATATATTAACAGGAATAATCTTTTCTTTTTGAGTTTCATTTTACCTAATTTATATTCACCAAAAAGGATCAAAATATTCTATACATTTATATTTAGGATCACTATTAATATGAAACTCCATTAGTTTCAAGACGTGTGAGATACACCTAAATAATTAATTTCATTTTCAATTTTTTAAAATATTTTTAGGTAAAAAATCTGATGTAAAAACACCTTAAATCCTGTTTCAGGTTGCATATTTTATTCCATCTTTTGCCCTGAAGTTCCTACAGTTGATATACTCCCTTTCATGTTGGCCTTTTGGTTTAGCTTTTGATGATCCAGATCAGTGTTTCCCAACTTTTTTTGTGCCATGCCCCACCTAAGTCCTTCTAAAATTTTTATGCCCCCTATGTAACATATACATAATTTTTATTAAAAAATTGAATTGTTCAATTAAGAAACTTAAATGATAGGTTTTAGGAAGAAATCACTAGGAAATTGTTAAAGAAACATGTAAGTAAATTTTCAAAACATATAATGAAAAACTAAAATTCAAATTCGAAATAATTTTAATAAAGATTTTTCTATAATAATTTAATATTTTAATTTAGTGAGATCCTTGCGCTTGCTGCAGAGAGATTTTATGTTAGGTTCCGATTTGGTTAGTTCAGTCTTAAGTCTCCCCGTTTTGTTATATCCAGACCATTTCTTTTTTTTTTTACCAGTAAATCACTTACAGTACTAAATCCACATTCAGCTAAATATAAAGATGAAAATGGTAACAATAGTTTTCTTTCACATTTGGTTAAATTTGGGTATTTGATATCTGTTTCCTCACAAAGCCATGCCATCGCTCCTTTTATTTTAAATAAAGTTTTAACTGACTTTTCATTTTGCATTTCTGCGATTTCTTCTTGATATTGCATATTTGATATATCAGACAAATCCACTAACATTGGCTGCATCATCCATGTTGGAAAATCAATTTGTTTTAAATCAGAAAATCGTTCTTTTAAATCAGCTGATAGATTTTTGAGATGATTGACAATAACAAGTAAAGTGGTATCAGTTACTTCACATTTTTGGGGATAATGAAACTGTTCAAAGTTTTTGTTGTTAATATATTTCGGACATAACTCAACAAGGGTAATGAAACCAAATATCTTTGCTTTTGCATCAACAAGAGTTTTATTTGTTCCTTGAAGTTGCTTATTTAATATATTTAGTTTTCCAAAGATATCGGCTAAATAACTCACAAATGCTCTACCATCGACTGTTAACAGATACTTCATTTCAGGTTTGTTACTTAAAAAATCACTAAGAGTATCAAACAGTTCCATAAATCTTTTCAAGCAGTTCCCTTTAGAGAGCCATCTTACTTCAGTGTGAAGTAAAAAGTCTCACATGGTCTGCATTTTGTTCTTCACAAAATAGCTTAAGAGACGCTCACATTTAGCATTAGCTTTAAGCATTCATACACTTTATTACTATGGGATGGCGTCGTCAATAATAATCAGATGATGCTGCAAGCTGTGCGAAAGAACTTTTCCCTTCAGCTGGAGAGAACGCAGACGACGATTGCGCATTAGGATGAAAGACGCTTGCATGTAAAAGACGATAACTTTTCTACATTTGTAAATAATCTCATCTATTTCCATCTGCGAATGTATGCATTTCATAGTTCGTAGTAACTATTTGTGTTTTCATTAAATATTCAAATTATCTATAAATCTGGCTAGTTTATTAGACCCTAGACAACCAACCATCTCTGAAGTATATTTACAGACATCATATGCCTAGAGAGTAAGTACCGATCCTATATTCCTACAGATTTTGGGGGCTCGGCCGGGATGAGCCTAGGAAGAATAACGATGAATATTACAAGAGAAAACGAGTAAGTTTGTTTCGATTATTACCGTATT
>KK113120.1:44467-64840 GCA_000611955.2 Stegodyphus mimosarum | reverse complement strand
AACTACTATTTCTGAATTTAAAGAGAAATTAAAAACATATGAGAAAATTCGCGTTCCAGATACGAAGAATAAGAGTTATTCAAGTACTAACACACAAAATAAAGAACGCGCTATACCTAGTAAGAGTAAAGAACGGTGTTATAATGTGGGAGAATAGGTCATAAATCGAATTCATGTAATAATAAGAGTAAAGGATTTAAGTGTTTTAAAGTAACTTATTTGGACACAAAGCCGTAGATTGTTCCAAAACGTCGCCTAAAAATAGCCAAGATGCCAAAACTGTAACTCCAATTACTCAGACTCATCAGAAAGAAATGCATAAAACTGTTAATTTAGGTAACTTGAAAATTGATGCTTTAATAGATACTGGTAGCCAAGTAACATTAAGTCGTGAAGATATACATAAGAAGATAGATTTTCCTGAACTTAAGCCGGCAAATCTACAGTTAACGGGATTTGGCAATGGGAAAATTAAACCCATAGGGAGATTTGAAGGTGAATTCGAAATTGATGGTTCTTCATTTCGATCAAATATTTTTGTTATCTCAGAAAACGAAATGTTTTTACAAGCTATCATCGGTACAGATATTATAAGGCAAGGGCAATTAACTGTAAATGAAAAAGGAGTCGAAATTAAAAAATTGCAACCAGAAAACTATTTGATGTGCATTCGCGATATTTATAACGACGAGGAAATCGATTTAAATCATATTAGAGACGGGGTACATCGAGATGAAATACTGCAATTAGTAAGGAATTATAAGCCGAATAAAATAAAAACATCTGCCCTAAAGATGAGAATAGTGTTGACAGATCAACTTCCGGTTTATTGCGCTCCGCGACGTTTTCCCCCCGCAGAGCAGCGTGAAATTGATAAACAGATTTCTGAATGGTTAGATAAACAAATTATAAAACCAAGCTGTTCGGATTACTCAAGTAATATCGTACTAAGTAGAAAAAAAAATGGTACATTTAGATTATGTTTGGACTATCGACGCCTGAATAAAAAAATAATTCGAGATCGTTTTCCTCTGCCATTAATTGATGACGTCATTGATAAATTAGAGACAGCAATGGTATACACTACATTAGATTTGAAAAACGGTTTTTTTCATGTTGAAGTAGAGGAGGAGAGTAGAAAATACACATCTTTCGTAACACGAAACGGACAATTTGAGTTCTTGAAAGTCCCCTTTGGTCTTGCTAACAGTCCAAGCGTTTTCCAAAGATATATCTACGATGTATTTCGTGATCTTTTAAATGATAACACTGTAGTAATCTATATGGACGATATCATTATTCCTTCCGAAAATGAAACTCAAGGAATCCAAAAATTAAAACGCGTGTTGCAGACTGCATCGGAATATGGATTAGAGCTAAACATTAAGAAGTGTCAATTTTTGAAGCGCGAAATCGAATTTCTAGGACACAAAATTAAAGATGGGAAATTATATCCTTCTTCTTCTAAAACCAAAGCAGTAATTAACTTTCCAGAACCTAAGTGTGTTAAAGATGTTCAAAGTTATTTAGGTTTAACTGGTTATTTCAGAAAATTTATACCTAATTATTCATTAATTGCAAAACCACTTAGTGATTTATTGAAGAAAGATTCTAAATTTAAATTCGAAAGTAAAGAACTTTATGCTTTTAACGAGTTAAAACGCATCTTGACATCTGAACCTGTTTTGTGTATTTATAATCCGAAAGCAGAAACGGAAATACACACTGATGCTAGTGCTGACGGTTACGGTGCTGTTCTGTTACAAAAATCCTTAATTGACAATCAGATGCATCCAGTTTATTATATGAGTAGGAAGACAACAGACATTGAACGTAAATATTCGAGCTACGAATTAGAGGTTAAAGCAGTCGTAGAAGCTCTTAAAAAATTCAGAGTGTACGTATTGGGCATACCGTTTAAAATAGTCACAGATTGTAATGCATTCAAACAAACTATGAGCAAGAAAGACATTTGTACTAAAATATCTAGATGGGCGTTAATGTTACAAGATTACGATTACACAATCGAACACAGATCTGGTACCCGTATGCGACATGTTGACGCTTTGAGTAGAAACCCTATATGTATGGCAATTCAAGATGGTATAACATTTAAGATAATTCAAGCGCAAGAAACTGATGAGAATATAAAAGTTATAAAGGAGGTTTTGAAGTCTAAGCCGTATGAAGATTATTGCTTACGAAACGACGTGCTTTACAAAGTGGTGAATGGAATTGAAGCACTAGTAGTACCTGAGATTATGCAAATTGAAGTAATTAAAGACGCGCATGAACGAGGTCATTTTGCTGCCAAACGTACCGAAGAATATTTGAAACAACAATTTTATATCCCTAAGTTGAAAGAGAAAATTGAAAAGATTATCTCAAATTGTGTAACCTGTATACTGGCCAACCGAAAATCTGGAAAGAAGGAAGGATTATTACATCCTTTACCTAAAGAAGATATTCCCCTCAACACTTATCACATAGACCATTTAGGACCTTTAGAAAGCTCTAACAAGAATTATAAATACATTTTCGCGGTTATCGATTCGTTTACAAAGTTTGTTTGGTTATATCCGACTAAAACCACCTCCAGTAAAGAAGTAATAGCTAAACTTGAAATTCAAAAATCATTGTTTGGAAATCCCTGCAATATAGTAGCTGATAGAGGTACTGCGTTTACTTCTCAAGAATTTGCTGATTATTGTACTAAGGAAAACATTCGTCTATCCTTAATCACAACAGGATTACCAAGAGCCAACGGGCAAGTAGAACGATTAAATTCCACTATCATATCGGTCATTTCTAAGTTGGCTATAGATGACCCTACGAAATGGTATAAGCATGTAAATGATGTTCAACAAATTATTAATTCGACTTTTCAGAGGAGCATAAATTCGACACCTTTCGAGCTTTTATTTGGTACGAAAATAAAGACGAATAAAGACAGAAAGATCAAAGAACTGATAGAAGCTGAAATCCAGAATGACTTCATCGAGTCTAGAGAAAATCTACGTAAAGAGGCGAAAAAGCAGATTCAGAAAGTTCAAGAAGAGAATCGAAAGGCTTACAATCGAAGGCGAAAATTCCCTCGTAAATACAAGATCAATGATATGGTAGCTATCAAACGCATGCAACTAGGGCCAGGTATAAAGCTAAAATCCAAGTTTTTAGGTCCATAAAAAATCACAAGAGTGAAACCTAATGACACATACGACGTGGAGAAGGTTGGATTTACCGAAGGACCTTCGAAGACTAGTACCTGTGCTGAATACCTGAAACCATGGACAAACAGTCTTTGATAGTGAAGTACCTATTCTGATGATTCCTGATTTAGACTTTTTCCCTACTTAAAAAATTTCTTCCAAGTTGACGAATGGACTATTTTTAAAAGTAGAAGCGGGAAGATGATGCCTAAGGAGGAAATGTGTCAAGAAAGACGGCTTTAAGACGACACATTCAAATGATGAATTTTGAGGATATCTAAGACGGATCCAGATAATGTTTTAAGAAGACGCGTGTACGAAAGCGGATCCAGACGGACTGTTCCAGATGACTTTGAGAGAAAGATTTCACGACGATAACGACTGATGCATAATTTAATCCAAACTAAACTTTTTTTTTTGGTTTTTTTAAATTTTATTTTTCAGATTCCCAGATGCATACTACCATAATGCGAGGTCGCATTCCGTCAGAATGGACGAGCAGTTATGGGATGGCGTCGTCAATAATAATCAGATGATGCTGCAAGCTGTGCGAAAGAACTTTTCCCTTCAGCTGGAGAGAACGCAGACGACGATTGCGCATTAAGATGAAAGACGCTTGCATGAAAAGACGATAACTTTTCTACATTTGTAAATAATCTCATCTATTTCCATCTGCGAATGTATGCATTTCATAGTTCGTAGTAACTATTTGTGTTTTCATTAAATATTCAAATTATCTATAAATCTGGCTAGTTTATTAGACCCTAGACAACCAACAATCTCTGAAGTATATTTACAGACATCATATGCCTAGAGAGTAAGTACCGATCCTACATTCCTACATTACTGAATGTAGTACTTCATTTAGAACAGGCGAGATGTTTTTAGCTACCAAATTTTTCCTATGAATAACACATTGCACAAGAATCAGTTCTGGATTCTCATCTTTCATCAATTTTAAGCAGCCATTTTTCTTGCCCATCATATTAGGAGCACCATCTGCAGCACAAGATGTTATATTTTTCATTGGTATATTATTGACATCTAAGTAGTTTTTTAGCTTATTACATATATATTTGGAGGTAGTGGCGCTTTCTAATCTTTTACAGAACAAAATTTCTTCAGCAAAATGGCCTTTATCAATGTATCTTACATAAGTTATCAATACTGCCTCACTGTGTTTCAAAGTTGATTCATCCATTTGCGCTGAGAATTTTCTTGTTTTCAACTTTTCAACAAGTTGTTTTTCAATATCTTCACTCATTTCATCTATTCTTCTACTAACAGTATTGTTACTGAGTGGCATAGCTTTTACATCTTTGTCATCTTTTTCAAGAACCGTTTTAAGAAATGCTGATATTGACGGTTTTATTAAATTCTCTTCTATAATATGATTTTTTCCAGATTTAGCAATGAATAAAGAAATCTGATAACTAGCCTCAAGAATACGATTATGATTTGAAGTGTGGGCAGTAAATACTGACTTGACTGTTGTCCTCTTTTCAAAATTTTCCTTTAAAGTTTGAAAGTAATTCAAATCTGAATTAATATGAGCTTTATGTTTCACCTTCAAATGCGCCTCAAGATGACCTCGTTTCATTGATTCATTGGTCAAGCATTGCTGGCATAAAAGACAAAAAGAAAACCGCTCATCGTGGACAGCAGGTATGAACCCAAATTTTAAATATTCCTCCGAATATTGACAAACTTTTTTCTTGTTTGCACCACTCATTTTACTATGGGCTGAAAAAAATAAAAATAAAAAATATTTATTGATCGATTAAAGAAAAGCCACCCAGCAAGTAAAAACTCCAATCTAGGAATATATGTGCAAAATTGATGCAGGTAAAGTTTCATGTAATAATTTGTTTTACTTTTCATAGAATTTTTACAAACTTTGAATTTAAAGATAGCAACAGTATAAATACTAATTAAGGGCATAAATATCAAGTAAAAATTCAAAGCAATTTAAGAAAAAATATTTAAAATAAAAAAAAAACATTTCAATAATAAAATAAATTAAGGTATATATTTGTTTATTGACTAGTTTATCAACTTCTAATTAGACTTAAACCATAAACATCATAAAAATTTCAAACTTATGTATGAAATGTAACGCAAAAATAAATAGCTTAGGTAAAAAGATTGCATTTATTAACCCAAAACTGTAATTCAAAGAAATAAATCAGAATAGTATTTAAAATTAAAATTTTATAATCAATAAAAGATATGAGTGAGTTATGAAAAATTTATGCATGAAAAACGATATTCATTACCTCATCTCAAATGTTAGCTATGTTCACGAACAGTTAATGAATGACAAGTAGAAAAAATAGAGATTTTTACGAATGAAATATTCAGAAGCAAATGAATTTGGCTCTTATATCAGAAAAAGTTAAAGTAAACAATAACAAAATATAACTTACTTAAATTAAAAGCAGAATCTTCCTTTACCCCCCTATAAAAAATTATAACATTAATTTAAAAAAAAGCCTAAGTTAATACAAAATCTACGACTAAATACACACGTGGCTGTGAAGAAAAGAAATGCTTCTCAGACTCAGTTGGCGTCGGTCAGCTGACCTGTGACCTTTGAGACTGATGTTGGTTTACAGCGCCACTTGTTGGACTCAACTGCTTCCGAGTTAGGTGGCGCCTCTGCGAGCTTCTTTTTTTGCTAGGCATCATCAGACCACAGATTCTCTACGAGTAGCCTCAGCTCATCTTCTTCATAAATTGAAGCTCTTTGATTCAGAAGCTAACAACTGCACTGTTTAGCGGGATTTTAAAACATCCGGGGGTTCATGCAGAGCCTGACGTCTGCCGCAGGGAGGTTAACTTGACAACGACAAAAACCCAGTTGATATTTTGATCTCATCAAACGAATTTATAATATTTATTGGCCGCAATTATTTAAGAATTTGCTTTTTCCTTTCAATTTTGGCACCGAAATCTAGCATGGCTTTAAATGGCCCAGAGCAAAAGGGTTAAACTCGTGTCGAGTCCATTTTCGAATTGCCCCCCACTGTGGGGCGTGGGCCTGATGTTGGGAAACACGGATCTAGATCCTTTATACTTGTTTATGCTTCTGAAGCAGCAAAACCAGATAAAGCACATGTTACTAAGAAGGGAGCACATTATTATCTACACCCCACATAATGCCATTATTTGTTGGTTTGGAAAGCTGGTTTAAACTGATTATTGAAATGGAAAAAATTCATTGGTTTGTTGTTTTATATTTGCATACTTTTAATTTTCTTAATCTCTCGTACAGTTTACTTCCTGCAAAGTTTTTTTTTTAACTTATGGGGATTGTGTTGTATAAATTTCCCACCCCATATATAGAAAACAATCAATAATATCTTTACATTATAAATATCTTTTCAGTTAATATATCTGCATTATAAATGCATAAAATTCTGCAGATATTTTTACAATATTTAATATAACAAACATACTCAAGGACAATATATGAACACTGTTCAATGATATACCTTTTGATGATAGATTAAAACACACTATCGGAATGGATATCAGTTTAAAATTTTATTTCTTTTCATGCACTTCTTGAATAAATGATCCATTTCTTTTCATATATTTCTTATAGAACTTTATTTGCATGGATTTTTATTTCCTGCTGCTAAATTCTGATTATTTTATTTGACCCAAAAATTATTTCAAAAATATTTAATTTTTTGTAATTGCTGACAAAAATTGTTTACTTTATTATGCTATTTATTTATATTTAGTTTATTAATATTTAATTACTTATTTAACACAAAAATTACTTACCTTTGATAACAAACTATTATTCATTATTTTTATTAAGTGTAACACTGCATCAATTTTTAAGCATTGAAAAAGATCATATTTTTTATTGCAGCAATGATTGATTCCCTTGCAAAAAATATTTTCACTGCCTTCTAAATTACATTAGGTTTCAAAAGAAAGGGTTAAAAGAGAACAACGGCAAAATAATATCAGTTTTAGTTTCATTAAATAATAAATTATGTAAATTAATATTACATTAAATTCATTCTGAAGTTTACATTTACACTGAAGTTTATGAAATCTTAAACTGTGGACATGTATTTTACAAAGTCACTTAATCGGAAATCTTTCACCTTTTAGTCAGAATTTAAGATAAATTCCTTCAACTACTTTCTAGAAAAAATTACACATCAGCTTTTATTAATCATCTAATAATAATAATCTGTAAAGCGAGAAAAAGAGAAATGAAATTTATTCATTAGTTTTCATTTCCTACATTTACTATGCAATAAAAAGAAATCTTCCCGTCTTTCTGGAATAATACATAAGAAATAAGTTTAAACTTCCACTATGAATTTTTTTTTCAAAATTATAAATCTTAAATAGTAAGTAAAAGAAACAGGAAACAAGGAAAAGCTAAGTAAATTAAGAACCAAAACCAGGAGTGAATAAGAAACGGAGCCGTGAGCAATCGGTCTTCTACTGTGATGTCATGCTTTCGTACTAAGGCCTTATAACTATCTACAAGGTGTTATCTGAATACACGAGGATGATTATGTTATTTTGACTTGCGTCGAACTTGCAAAGTACACAGGGCTGTCTGCATAAGAAAAGGAATGCCTTTGAAGAGGACTTATTAAGAGAAACTAGCGCATACCCACCTTACCCATGGGGAAAACCATGGAAACTTTCAAGCAGTAAGCCCGTTCATTGGGATTCAAACAAAAGTCGAACTAGCATGGTTCAATGATTTTGCAACAAGGATGCTAGAGTGTGCAAGGGTGGGAAAGGAAATCGAAACTACATTACCCAGGGCTGGGCCAATGTCAGCGGATACTCATTTTGCTGTGGAGGTAGCGGCAGACTTTCAAGACTCGTGTAATCATAGAATGAAAGAGCAGAGTCAAATGGACATGCTAAAAGCTATGTAATATTTCATTTAACATTAATTATTAAAACAAGTTTCAAAATTAAGTCTTTTTAATTCATTAGAGTAGTCTAAGTAAATGGATATGAATGTAACTTGGAAAATAACTGTTAACAAGGATAATGTAATACTACACATAGCCTGTAAATTTGGAAAAACTGAATAAAATTTTAAACATTAAAATCAAAACTTGATTTGTCTAAATGAGAATTTTTAAGTCTCTATGACGAACACTCGCGGTTAAGACACTACTTTTGGATTCTCTATGTTAGATACGCCAGATGGCATAGGATATAATGCAGAAGTTTTGTTTTCAATACTAGCTATATACAATCTGGATTAGGATAGTAGTGGTATGCATTACACAACATGTACGCCTTCTTTCTTCCATATGCATACATAAGAGTCGTGGCAGTGACACACTATTATATATACATGTTGTTTGAAGAAAGAAATGGAATAGTATCACGCTGTAGAAATTTGAACAAATGAAAAAGACTTTTTCTCTTAAAGAGAGCATCTCATGTAATAAATGTCACAAAGTGAAAGAAGAGTGTGAGGGTAAAATTTTGCAACAAATACGTGTTAAGTCTTTATGTTAAAATAACTTTTCTGGGTGCGATGAGTGCGACAATTAATTTTAAGTTTTATTAAGAGTTTGACTTGGAATAAACTCTATTCTAACTTCCTTGGTTCTTGACACAATAGTCGCTCAGATAAGAAAGTTCAGCACATTTAATGACAAGTAGCATATTTTAGAAGCATGAATTTATAATCTTAGCCATAAGAATGCTGGAGCTTGCTTGAAGTCTGCATTACGCTTAATTTAACATAATGTATTGTTATAATTGAACTTGTATGTGGGTAGAGATAGTTAGCACTGAGAACGATAAGCTGCTTTACAAATTTAAATTTTAACATATCCCACCAAGTTGTAGCTTTGAAATTAGGATATTGTTGTAAACAATTTGAAGCTTATTAACTAGTGCAACTCAACTCACTTCAGCTTGTATTTCTTTCCAGAGAAAAGCAATAATTTTAGTTTGCATTATTTTAGTCTGTAATTATCAAGAGTAGACCAATATATATTTGTTGGTTTTTAAAAATTTATATTAGTGTTTCAATCACTAGAAAATCAACTGTAAAGAAAAATAACTCACAAAGCGGTGATAATATCTCTGTGAATAATTTGAATACATCAAAAGTTCCTTGAAGAGATAAGAACATAAAAATCGAAAAAATAAATATATAAATAAAACTATTATTATTAGTTTTCAAATGCAGCACACATATGAAATATTTATAATAAAGCTTTTTAGTGTCAACATGCAGCTTTTCCAGGACCAGTACATAGATTGTAGGAAAAGAAAAATGAAAAATTCTTTAAAATTTATTGAATTATTTCATAAATCCCATACATTATGACTTATTTTACAATTTTGATTATGAAAATTGTTGAAGAAATATAACTGCAACAACAATGCCACACTTACTCCTTTTATTTCAGCAGATAGCTAAAACGAAATTTTATAAATTTTAAGTAATGTAAAGAATTTCAGTTTATATTTATTATAAAAGATATTAAATATTATTCCAAATTCTGCTGCAATGCATTTGATGTGAATAAAATACTATTCTTGAAAATTATACATACATTTTGCAATTCATGTTAGTAAGAGCTTGAAAACAAAAATGTAATCTAAAATGTCTCAGGCATCAATCATTTGGATAAACAGGGTTCTAGTAATCCATTATTAACATTTAATATACAAATAGTAAATGAAGAATTTAAAAAAATTATACTATACCAGCAGAAGTTTCACTTGGGGAGATTGGAGTTCTTCTAAAATTTGCACAGCTTGGAGGAAAGAGAAAAAATTACATAAAATGCACAATAAAAATTATTTAAAAGTTTAAAAGGCTGAAGTTAAATTGAGAACAAAATATAATTACCTGTTTCAAAACTGTGAAGAAAATAATTTTCTTTCACAGTAGGACTAATTGGTCCAATTAGCCCTGTCAAACAATACTAAAATAGAAAAATTACACAGTGATCATTAACTTTTGAAAAAGTTGCATATAGTGAATAAACATACATCATACAGATCAATAAATAACATTACATTAATTATTTTTTTTTCAGACTACTCAGAGAAAAACGACTTTGAAGTAAACGTGAAATTTTTCTTAAAATATATGGAATTTTTTTTTTGTTTGACATACTGATACCAATTTTAAGGTAAATTTATTTCAGAATTACTTTATTCATGAAAAATTCGGCCATTGTGTAAGTAATAAAATTTGATTAATCTAGTTACATAAATGGAATAGATCTTTTTCTCACATATGCTAACAATTAATTAAGAAAACAGTTATTTCCCTTGACATTCAGGATATATTGCCATAGTACAAGAGGTATAGTAACAAATATAGTACAAGTAATTATATTACCTGATGCTGTTGCTGATGTCCATGAAAATCTACCACTTTCAAGAGACATGAAACGCATAGCATTAAAAATAGAAATTTTATATTTAATAATTCATGTTGCATTAATAACATTGTAAAATCCATATTTCTTTCTTACTTTTTCATACATAAGTATTCATTTTTCAAAAGATGTCAAAATTAAAGAAAAATCTACTACACATCATCATAAGCTGGGAGTACCAAATTAAACACACATTTACTTATGAATTTTTTCTTCACTAGAATGGATTATTAGTAAAAAGTATACATTAAGCTGCTGTAATTAAAATGTACAAAAAGTACACTGTTAGTTTGCAGAGAAGAAGGCATAAGCTGAGTTTATGCAAATAAAGTTCTAACAAAATAACAGCTTGGGTCATAACTATAATCATAATCATAAGTCACTTCAGGAAATCAGCAGTAGAAAAAAATCTTTGTTTTTCCTACAGCCGATATTCTGATGAAAAGTAATTCCATGCAATAAGTTTTTCAGATTGAACAAACTTAAATCACTTTATTCTTATCTTTAATTAATCAGTGTTTTAAAATACGACTAAACACATCCATACCTGCCAACCTCTAAAGATAAAAATTCAGAAGATTTCTCCAAAATTCAGAAGAACACGAAGAATTAATATCATGCTTTGATATTAAAAAAATAACAATTTATACAAATAGAAAAAAGAAAATTGTACTTACATTAGTAAATCTCAATTAAGTAGTAACTAAAAAATTTATTAGGAAACATAAAACAAGAACTTAATGTTACACAAAAAAATTATTGCAATGAATTTAGAGTGCATTTTTTGGCTTTAGCCAAAAATTCTTTGGAAAATTTCCTGTCATAACAATTAGTTTCCTCATAACATTTAGCAATTAAAATGTTTTCTAGAGTTTTTGGTGAAATTGAAGAACGAAACATAGTTTTGTTTTTCTTCACAACACTGAAGACTCTCTCGCACTCAGCATTACTGTGTGGAATTACGAGAATAGCACATAAAACTCTTGCTAGTCTATCATATTTTGGTGTTCCATCAGCTCTTTTTATTCTTTTTAAGGTACCAACGAGGACATCAAGTCTATCTTCTCCAGAACTGGCAAAGTCTTCAAACTGTGCAGCAGAAAATTGGTTCTGTAGTTCATCTAAAGCATCATTATGGCATTCATTTTCTTTAATTGTTAACAAAAATGGAAATTTATCAATAAAAAAACGAATCTTTTCAAAAGATGAATTTTCAATTTGTTTCAAATTTGCCACTTCAGCATTTAAAAGAACTTCATTTTGCAAAGGAAACTTCCTTACAATGTAATCACAGGCTGAGGAAAAGTACTTTCTAACACATTGAAAAAATTCTTTTTTCTCATGATCTTTCAAAGAATTTACAAGTTCCCTGGTTTGATTTCCAATTATAAGATCATTGTCATCCTTTTGATTTGCCAAACTATTATAGGCAACACGAATCAACACACTGTTTTTCACAACGGACGGTTTTACAAACTTAGTATAAAGTTCTTTCAAAAGATCATTAAGAATTTGGATAAGCAGGGGAGATTTTGGCGAAGCTGATTGTAGAAGGGTATTTACACTTTCAAAAATCTTAATGGTACTTAACACAAAACTACAATATGCTTTGTTCAAATCCGAAGAAAGAAGATAGAAAATCCTTTCCTCCCGGCTAATAGAAGACTGTTTCTTCTTCCCTTCAACTTCTTTAACAAAGTTGACCTTTGAGGAGTCTTCTAAGCATTTTCTTTTTAAAGGGTTTGATTCTGTGTGTTGGCTTTTCCCTTTTAAAGCATTTTGATTAGAAGCAAAGTTGGTTTTCGGAATCTTATATGCCGACAAATTTTATGGGATCTGTGGTTTCGTTTTGGTCTCTTCGTGGAAATATTTTAGCAATGCATCCCACTGTTCAATAAACCTTCCTAGCGCTCTGCCTAAGGATAACCATCTCGTGCATACATGTTTCAGAATTTTTCTCGTTTCACCAGAGCACAGTTCTTGGAAATTCTTTAGGTTTTCTTTCCTTTTTACACTTTTTTCCAGATAGAAAAACACATCAATCAGAAGCTGGTCAATATTTAATGGTAAAGCAGCTGCAGCTTTTTCTGCTGCCAAATTAATTAAGTGGCATGGGCATCCAATAACAATTAATTCATTTTGTTCTTTTTTGAGGAAAGAGGCTACACCCTTTTTGTCACCCACCATGACATGAGCATTATCTGCACCAAATGAAATGCAGTTTGATATTGGGATGTTAAGTTGTTTCAACTCATTAATTACCAAGGAGGCAATATTTTCCCCCGTAGCGTCTCCATTTAACAATGGAAGACGCAAAAGATGAGTTTTCATTTCATTAGAAACATCACAGAAATATGTGACAACGATGGGGTAAAGCTTCCAATCGCTGTCGTTGCTGCCATCGATTGACACCGAAAATGCTGAATTCTGGAGTGCAGCTATCGTTTTACTTTGTGCATCGCAAGCAATTTCGTTCACAATAGAAGATGTTTTCGTGCGAGCACAAGCATATTTCTGAGCAATCTTGGAGTCGGGAAACATCCGTCTGAAAAGTTGACCGGCGTGATCGGCAGCGCTTAGCGGCACGTTGTGTTCGATGAGGAATGCAGTAAACAAACACTCTGCCAAAATGACATCGGCATCCGAATTCGTAGCCGAATTTGAAAAAAAATCATCCACTTTCTTTGACGTTGTCGAAGCCGAAGCATTAACTTCATGCTTTTTAGACTTAACATGCTTCACAATGTCGCTTCTTCCACCGTGACTTATTATGAAGTCACACACGCACACGTTGCAAAATGCATAGTTATTTCCTTTGAAGGATTCTTTAATTGTTGGAAATTCGGCTTTGTAGGCAGGCCGAAAATATTGAGAATACGGTTTTTTTGAACTCATTTCGTAACAACGACGTATTAAGAAAATTCGTAGCACGTGCAAACAAACAAAAAAAAAAAAGCGACAATCCATGCTCGCTGATTAATTCAATTGCTGCTGAAGCGAACGCGAAAAAAATAATCTGACGCCCACAAAGAAAAGAGTGGGAGAAACAAGTTCAGCGCATTGGATTGGCTGGTTAAGCGGCGAGTTGGGAGAAACCGCAGGCTACTGGATTCGAAGTAGTCGGTAGTTGGCGGTAAAACACGATGCAATTGGCGAAAAATTCTAAAATTTTGACAAAAGTCACTAAAAACACTTGAAAAAGTTAAAAAATCGTAAAAAATGGATTACGATCGTAAAATCGTAAAGACAAACGCATTTTCGTAAAAATTACGAAAAATTCGTAAAAGTTGGCAGGTATGCACATCCCATTGTATTCAAATTGCATGATACAGAGAAAGCTATACAAAGCCATGCCCTTTTTTTATACTTCTAAATTTATACATAATGCTTTCGTGGAAACTAGACTCTTACAGGTAAAGTACATATTGAAATAACAGCTTATCCCCTTCTTCAGTTGTTCACTACTTGTTTTGTGACACATTTTATAAGCATGGGACTTTCAACAATTGTATGAAACACACCAAACTTCTAGTTGTAAATTAAGTGTGAGCTTCTCAGAGCCATTCTAAAGAAAAATCTTCATTGTTTTGTTTCCCAATGTAGTCTTCACTTTGAGAAGATGCTTAATACACAAGTTACATACCTATAGCAAATTCTGAAATGACAGCAAATTCTGATGCGACAGCATTCTGAATGACAGCTCAGAAATAAGTCTATTTTTTTAGTTACATCTTGTGACCTCTAAACTCCGTCATTCTGGCAACATTCTATGAATATTAAATTGCATGGAAGTTTTATCTTAAAAATAGTGTCAGGTCTTTCAACGTACTTTTCTTTCACTACTGTAGTTCTTCAAGCGGAAATTGAGGGAATGTAGAAATGTTCGCATTGTGTCCTTCGCCCAAAGGAAGTTTTGTTCCCCTTCTCTAAATAGGCAGTAATCTTCATATTGACAGGACTTTTTTTTTTTCTGATAGTATAAAAGTCCTGTGCTATTTGCTTTCAATGCATTTATCAAAATTTTAAGTTTAAATCACTGAGCCGTATATGATACATTCCAGATATGCTAAGAAGCTTCTTTTAATTGAATACTCAGATTTCAAGCAAAAATTTTTAATTACATATTCAGATATTCCGGTCACTTGAAAAGCACTCCTTAGTCTTCAAGCGACATACAAAAAAGATCTGGGAGCAATGTGCTCAGAAATGGTTTATGGGATGACTATTCGTCCCCCTGCAGAAATTTTGCAACC
The DNA here is from genome assembly GCA_000611955.2 of Stegodyphus mimosarum. NCBI lineage: Eukaryota > Metazoa > Arthropoda > Arachnida > Araneae > Eresidae > Stegodyphus > Stegodyphus mimosarum. The sequence continues at coordinate 49,969 of KK113120.1, read as the reverse complement.
CCCTCAAGTTTCTAATTCTTCTGATCCAATTTCATTTTTACAGAAGCTGTATGAGGCAATGAGGGAGATGGTACCAACACTTGTTTGTGCACCGCTGATTTTTGCCTGTATGATGGACCATTTAAAGTAATAAGAATTAATAAAAATGTTACCATTCTTATTAAAGAGAAAGAATCTGTGATCAGCACTGATTGCCCGAAACGAGCATTTTTAGTTTCAGATACAGCATCAATTCCTGTTCCAATGCAGATTTCTACAGTAAAACCGAATGGCACTATACCTCTAACCTGGACTAATCCTTCTGGAGAAGAGTTACATTTAACCTAGGTATCTGTGATCCATCGTGCCTCTGACACGTGTGTATGTGGGGCGTAGGAAGTATTGTAGCGAAGTATTCGAATTCCAATAAGAAGATTTTTATTTTTAATATTTACATGCAGTATCCATGTTTACTGCGCTATACACGGGAACACTCGTCACAGCACAAGTATTAAGACTTGAAATTTCTACGAAGAGACTCACTTTGCACTTGTACTTCACTGTTCCTGCTTGTTCATGGTTGACATTTAGCATTGACTTATCATTATGCATTCAGTTTTATGTTTTATTTTTATTTTTAAATAAAATTAATTTTATAGCTTACTAAAGTCTTCCGACTTTCCTTTTGATGAACCTTCTGACAAGTTTGGAGTATTGTGGCATTAAACCACTGCCACTGCTTAAATTCAATAATGCATCAGACCTTGGATGTGGTCCAGTACAACAACAACAACAACAATATATATATATATATATATACACACAGGTGCACTAGCAACAAAAATTATATTTGAATGCATCTCTCTCTTTTTTTAAAAAAAATGTTGGTGCTGCCTGAGTGGAGAAGTTGTTACACACAACTTGAAAATTTTTTAATATAAAGATTTCAGCCAGTTATCTCTCATCGTAAGAGATCTAGTCAGACAATATCAATGTGGCTTTACAGAAGGAAAACATACAAAACAACAAACTCTTAATCTATGCCAGATTTTTGAAAAATTCAGAGAAATTGGAATTCATATATTCCTTTTTTGATTTTACAACAGCACACAGCAGTCTGAGTGGCATGATTTTAGCAACTGAGCACCATTTTGAAATTCCAGAAAAAATTCATTTGACCTGTAAAAATTAATATTAAATCATATTCTCCTGTAAACTTATTTGGAAATCATTCTGAACATTTTCATGTTAAAAGTGTATACAGCAAGGTTATGCTGTCTTTTGTTCAGTTTGGCTTTACAGTGCACAGTCCTAAAATAATCTTTGGTGCAGAAAACATTGGGGACTTGTGGTAGGGTTTCTAACTCTATCGACTTGTAGTAAAGAACACTACAAAATGTATATTTATATTTATTGTTTTCATTATTATTGTAAATTTATAAGGTATTTCTCCCACCTTCTAAGCATTCCTTTGTGGTGTAGTGGTCAAGCATGCTTCGCATGTATTAGAGAGGTCCGTGGTTTTCCCGGCGAAAACATTACTCATTTTTCATGTCTTCTGCTTCTGAAATAACCTTGTCTCTACAGTGGTGACTGAACTAAAACAGGTGGTGGATTTGGCGATTGGGTCCACTAATCCCCAGTTGCCCTTTAAAAGGGGGAATATATAAGGTATTTCTCCTGCCTCCTTAGTCTAGTGGTCAGCATGCTCCACGCATATACGAGAGATCCGTGGTTCGAGTTCCGGCGAAGGCACTACTAATTTTTCACATCTTTTACTTTCAAAATAAACTAATGTCTCTACAAATTCTCAGAATATAATTTTAGAATTAAAGCTCATGTGATTGAACACTTGCTTACAACTACAAAAACAACTGGGGAAGTTTTACTTTAGTAATTTAGGGAACAATTAATCATTAAACATAAAATGTAATAACAGAATAATCATTAGTTTAAAAAAATGTTAGTTAAAAAATGTAGAGAAACTTTAAAAATATTTGAAACTTTTAAACCTTAACTAACATTTTTAAAAATTATATTTTCGCAAATTTTTCAGCAAACTCTGAACAATTTTATAAATGAAATTCTATAAATAATTAATTTTTTACAAGTTCAACTGCACATCTGTTCATTTTTCCATTTAGTTCACATTACACTAAAAGTTCCTTCTCAGTATGTTAATGCTGAAGAACTGTATACATGTATGAAACTGTTTTTGAAGTGCTCATACATTTACAATAAGTGCTTTTTAAAACCATGTGAAACTTGCTACTCGATGTTTTGGATCTTGTAAGACATTCAGAACTACGAATAGTCTTTTTTTTTTTTTTTTCATTAATGTTACTTCATCAAAAAGATCACCCATATTCAAACCAGGTTTTTCTTTTATCTTAGTATCTTCAATAAATTTCTGATATGTTGGAAATGAATTATTTAACAGACAAGGTTTAGTTGGTTATGGAAAAGCACATTAGGGTTACCTGCCTAAGGAAAGGGATATCTTCATGGAGGACTTAAAACGGGCTCTTTTACATGTTACATGTTGAACAAAACAGCGAAAACTCCCATGCTGCCAGCCCGTTCCCCTAGAATCGAACCCAGTTCAGAACTACCAGTAATCAGCTATTTTCCTGCTAACTGGCTGGTGGGTTACTTAACAGACTTCAAATTGACAACTAGCCAAATGCAGAACTTTCATCATTTTTCTAAATAATTAATTGCTGAAGGAAGAAATAGTTGAAATTAATTGTAATCTTTTGAGATACTGCATTATCTAAATTTTTCAAATGCTGATGAGCTCCAAAGTAAAAAATTTTACTTCGAGATTTAAGCTTTTCCCTTATAAAACATCTGCACCAGACTTTCTGTTCTTCACTAGTTCTTCAAAAACTGAATAACATCAAACGTTGCGAGAACAATAAATATATTTCAGTAACTGATGTAATATCTATAGAACCATCATCATTTGAAAGTAGTTTGAATGAAATATGAATTTGGTCTTTTTAAGAAGTAAAAATTTAAATCTTTCCGTGAAATTAAAATTCCTTCAGCGCATGCCTTCAAAGGAAGTCAACTAGTAGGCACATGTCAGAGAATTTGACAAAATTCTATTTCCACAATAAGTGAAATGCTTTAAGTAGTTGATATCTTTTAGGATGCCGAATTTCAGCAAGTTAAATTTCTCCCCGGACCTTCGAGGACCTCAAAACTGCACTCTTAGAAGAGTGGCGTGCAATTCCACAACAATTGATCAACAGTTTGGTGAAGTCTACAAAATCCAGGTGTCAAGTATGCATATCTGTCCAAGTTGGCCATCCATTAGAGGTTACTTAATATTTTCATCATTTTCCAGTTTCCAATAATCTGGTTTTAATTTCAATATTTTGTAAATAATTAACTCTTGAGCATTGTACTTTATGTTAATTAACCTCTTTTTACAAATTTCTATTAATAATTTTTCGTTAAGTATCAGTTAAATTTTATTTCTGTCATTACTCTTTAATTTTGATGACCAGTATAAAACAGTTTATACACCATGAAAGGTATTATGTATTTACTTAAAAAATTACACCATGAACGATATTATGCATTTACTTAAAAAATAAGTTTGCATAAAATAATAAAATATTTAATCATCATTTCTGTAACTTCATTCTTTATTTCCAGCAGAATTTTAACATTCATATTATAACTAATCATCCCTGAAGCATTATAACACCTAAAATACAATAAAAACTAAAACTAGAAAGCCAATGGCAATACATTGACACTGATATTGTACTGATGTCAACCAGGTTCACATTTCTGTGGAAAGGTAGTATTTCCCTATTTCACCCAAACAATAAGTCAAGCCATAGCACTACCATGCCTACATAGCATCTTACTAGATTTAAACTCATGATCTAAAATCTAGAAATTTCTGAAATCTGGAATTGCCAATGTCCTAGTGATCTGGATCTCGGACTTTGTACTAAAATTGTTGATAATTTACATTTTCTCGAGAATTTTCTTTTTTGAATATTCAGTATTTGCTTTTTTATGAGTACATTTAGAAGTTTTAATAAAAAAAATTACAAAAGTATAAAACTACCCTGCAAGAAAATATTTTTGAAATGTTTTTATTAAAATTACAAAACTTTAGGGTAAAAAGTATAAAACAAAAATTTTTTTTTCAAAACTTCAGAAGGGGAAGGAAAAATACAAATAAAAAAAAAATAAAGCAAATTATTTACTTCTTCCAACATTTCAGCAGCACACCTTAAATTATTTACGTACACTCTTCTGAAGTCATCATCCATAAAATTGTCATTCGTCAAACCAGCTAAAATATGAACTCTGAAATCAAAAAGCATCACATTAAATAAAATCTTGAAATTATTAAAAATCTGTACTTTAGACAGAATCATATTAAATGTACGCAAATTAAAAGCACTTTTATCATACGTGAAATACACACAAATAATGCATTCAAGACCTCGGATCTACATACCTTAAACTGAAAATATAAGCCACATTATTTAGGACCTGCAATTTTTATTCCAGTTTCATCTAAGTTGATGCCACTTTAGTCAAACAAAATCACACAACAGTGGTAGGTATCAGTTGGCTTCTCATAAAAATGACATTAGTTTCTCCCAATGTACAATAAATATCAACTAAATCACTCTAAAAGAAAAGGCTTTAGCAAAAATATTTTATGAAAGCGATTTTGGTAAAATGCCATTTAAATATATTATTTGCACTAAAAGTTAAACTAACTGATAAACCACAAAGAAAAGGAATTTACAAATATATTATAACAGAAGGAACACTTCAGGTAATTCTGAGATATAGAGCAAGCAGAAATCAGTACACCGAGTATCTCCTTCTATCAGCAATATCAGCTGTGAAATTGCTGGGCACAGAGTCACACTCTGGGATATTGGATATTGCATTCCATATGATTTCAGTTCTCTGAAAATATTATGCTATCTGGCAGATGTTCTGCCAATCTCTCTGAAAACAATGACAATATGTTTTTATGAGAACAAGCCCATTACACACTAAGGAAACAGCGGACAGTGTGGCACTATGCAATCTCACAGTAAAGACAACATGAATTTCAAGAGAGTTAACTGTTCTAAAATATGGACTTTTTTAATGCATCAAGAGTGATTTCAATAATAATCAGATTTCCTAATTGCCTGTTTGCTCTTCATGTTCTAAATAATGCCTAGCAGAAGTCAGAAATAGTCCAACAGATTTTAACATGCATGACTAACATCTTAAACAAAAACACTCAGTATAAATTAAATTGGTGACTATTTACACCACAATAAGAATGGAACCAAAGATAAAATGGTGCAAGAAAACAGTATAAACAATTATCCATGTAAGTTGGATATTAAATGACCAAATTTGTAACTAAAATCATTTGTAAAAAATATCTTCACAAAGCTAGTGGAAAATGATTGTAATACTGCTTTGCAAGAATGAACAGCTTATCCCAAGAACTGACACAAACTATATACCAATAAATCTATA
>KK113120.1:28233-44418 GCA_000611955.2 Stegodyphus mimosarum | reverse complement strand
AAAATTGCGGGAAAAAGGCAATTCTAGCAAAGATAATCATTGCAGGTGCCACTAGCATTACAATTCACTAAAAATGCTGATTAGATAAAAAAAAGGCATTCACAAAACATGTGCTGAAAAGAAAGTGACTGCAAAGGAAAATAACATGACGATGTATGTTTCATTGCGGTGAAAAACTTCCCTCCATACTATAACAGGAAACATTAACCAAAAAATGTGACGAATTCCTGAAACATGTTAAATGCTGTAATCCTATATATGTTTAATGAATTACAGACTTCATACTATATTAACATGAATTTTCGACAGATTTAGGGAAAAACTGCACAGTCTGGCAACACCTCTTCCTGACAAAGTCTCACAGAGTGCAAAAAAGTGCCATCAAAAGTTGAAGAATTAGTCCACTACAATTTATGCTTCATACAGGAATTTAATAGCATGACACATATAGAGTGTTCTTGCACTTCCAAGAATTTTGAGCTTGCAGGCATTCAACAGAGATATAGTACAAGGGCTCATCCACTTTGCCAAAGTAAAATTAGAATAGTTCTGTATAGACTGAATGTGACAAGATAGTTAAGGAGTAAGATTTGGACTGTTTCAGACAAATGAAATTTTAGTTGTGTGCATGTTGAGGTAACCAAGGTGTAAATTAGTTTGTCTAGTAATTTTTTTTATTTTCTATTTCTGCTTTTGGCTAGTCACTGTCAGGAACTTTACCCAAGTCTCGCCTCTTGTTACAACACAATCAAGAAGTTATTCACCATGTTCGTGGTACTCCTCAAGAAATGTCAAAGCTGCTGCCATGCACTGCTTTTTGTGGTCATCTGAAGAGAGTTTCAGTACCCATCTCGCACAAAACTTGTGACAGCCTAGGAACAACACCAAAAACAAAGTTTGTGAAATCTGAGGAAACTCTAGTGAGAGCTCTGAATGTGAAGCTGCAGTTTTCGCGAATCTTTTCTTCGATTTTTATTTACCAGTGCAGCATTAACAATGCATGGCCAGCCACTTTGTGCTTCCTCATGAGCATTAGTATGGTCATTTTTAAACATGATGCACCATTGTCTCACTCCAGCTTCACTCATTTTGTCATTTCCTTACACTATACAAAGTTCCCAATAAATTTCAACTGGTCTCAGTTTTTTTGCAGCCAAAAATCTAATCACTGATTGCACTTCACAACTGGTAGGATCTTCTATTGCCACACACATTTTAAACATTCACAGTGAACGAAGCAGAGGCAACACTTACTGACAAAGATGACAGCCGAATGCATAAGGATTCAGTAGACACTCTGAGACCAACATGGGGATGCTAGTGCAGCAAAACATAAATTACTTTCTGAATAGTCCTTGTATTACAGAAAATCTGAGCAGATCATGCTGATAATTATTTAGCATCTTTTGCACTATGTTTCAATCAATATCTTCATGTCTTCTTACTTTCATCTGATGTACATTGAAATAAATGTATGATAATGAGCAAATCATGATATATCAAAAGCTTTTTCTAATGTTAATCCTGTGTCACATAATAATCTTACTCTCACTAAGTCCAGTGTCCAGTACCATGAACAATTTACCTTTATTTAACTACCCCTTAACTGCCCAAACTCATACGATCTAAACTTTGATTTGTTTTGAAGGTCATTTCAGACACGGTTTGATTTCTGGCAAAGAATAAATAGTTTTCATATGTAATATTTCTCACTCAGTATATATTATACAGCAAACTTTTTCTTAATTACATCAAACTTAAGTTCTTTACGATTTTCTACATGAGAAATATCTGCAAACTACTATTATATGAAGAAAAATATTAGCTATTACCTTTTCTTCATCATACTATCCACGATGAATTTCAAACACCTGAACCCCCCCTTTTTTTTTCAGTTGAAGGTGAGTTTTCTATAAAAACTCAATCACTGTGATGGTTTTAAATTTTTCATTTTAAGAGAGAGAATGCTCTCTACATCGCATAAAAGATGTCTGTTTTGAACACCAAAACTTTATTAATACGATACAGAATTGCTAAGTTGGCTTAATTTATTTTTTATTTCTTTGTTTTTATATTTGTTAAACCAGTTGCTATTTACAAATTACAAAATTCTAGTGGTATACATAAAATCAATCTCAAAATGCAAAATTTGTCAAAATCAAGCAGATGTTACAATAATGCAGGAAAGCATACGAATTTCAAACTAAGCTATATCAACTATAAATTTCAAGGAAGACTGGCATGGGATCTCTCTCCTTCAAGGAGCGTAAACATTCCCGCAGAAGGCTCATTGGAACAAGATAAAGTCAATGCCAGTCTCCTTTGAAACACACAACTTTCAAATACAATCAATATGAATCCTGAGTTGAAGTCTGCTTAAATTTAAGTTAGTTAAAATTATACTGCACAAGTATATTTACCGAGGGCACCCAAGTCCATAAGCATATTCAATTGCCTGTTTCACATTCATCTGGAAATCAAATTCTCGACCTGGTATACAAGCCAGTCCAAATTCACCCTCTTCACCTAAAAAATAAGCATATTCACAATAACTCCTCCATTTTTATAATGGACAACTAAACATAATAGAAAATTACACACATAAGCTGAAATTATGAATTGCACATTATGATGAAAATTAAGTTTTCCTGGGTTAACTAGATTGCTTTTGCATGATGCAGAGACTATTTCAGATATAAAAAGATATCTCTTTTCTTTTCCAGATTCTCTTACAAGACTACGCAAGGAATCATCAGTCCGTCCAGCCTCTTCCATCAGTCATCTGAGACAAATGGAAAGAACTGCTAAGAACTAACAGTTGAATGTCAGTTTTGATACAAGTATCCATCCATCAATATGCTGTCCTTAAACTGACATAAAAGAAACTCAGACAGGAGAAAAATTACTTTCATGGCCAAACTTTTTTTTTCCTATTATATTCTCTTTCCTACCCTTTGTAAAAATAAGTTGCTGGAGGTCTGGAGGATCAGACATTAGATCATTCCAGATATTGAAAGTTAAGATTTTGGGCTTTGTACATAAAAATTATATGATTCACTCACTCTCACAATGGACAGGCAATGCAAAATTTCACCCACAGACATTTTGTTAAAATTATTGATTATTTCAATGATAAAAATCAAGCTAACCTAAACAATTTTTCACCTAAACTTTCAGTTTGAGAAATGAATTCATATTTGAGAAAAATTCCAAGAAATTATTTATGCTCTCCCTGGAACTTGATGAACTAGTTTAGACTGACAAAATTTATCATCAACATGCCCTATACTTTGATTAATATGAAGAAAATTTATAAATGCATATCTTGTATGAAATTTGGCACGAACTTACACGTGGCAATTTTTCTGACCTTGAGATCATACAGTATTATGACGTTGGTGCAAACAAAATTATTACCTTGGTGACATTTGCAAATCTTTTTAAACATTAGATCACTATATATTTTTTAATTTATGAAACCATTTGGATAAAATGTACAATTCAATAACTCTAGACATACAATTAGCACACTTCTTTCAGTAGTTTCAATCACAACCAAGCTATTTAGAAAAGTAATTTGAGCTTTTACATAATTTAATTTTTCTAGAGTTTTTATATCATCAAAATTATGAATATTCAGAGACACTTGGTACTTTTTTGCGTAGTTATTCAAAATACTTTGCCCTTGTAAGGCTGCTTTATTTTTAAATACTGTGACCAGTATTATAGTATCAATTTTTACATTAGTAATAATTGACAAAACCTGGTTTCTCCCAAACACTTCTCCTTTCATTTATTTAAAAAATATATTAGAGAATCAAATAATGAAAGTAGAATTTCCTCTAAGTTATATAGATGATGGACTAGACATGAAAAATAAGAATTTTATATGAGAAACATTCTCTTTTTGTCTATCAACAAATAAAGTCCACCTTTATTTGATAGACAAAACATGTTCAAACTTCTGGTGTTGACGATGACTGAAATACATTCAAACTTCTGGTATCGTTTTCAAGAGTAGTATAAAAGGTGATTATAAATTCAGTTATTAACAATGTAAACATGTAAATATCTTTAAGGCCACTCCACGTTCACAAATTGAAAGAGTTGGAATTCTTGAAACCTAACTGCATGGGAGCTCTTTTGTGCTAGTGGTAGAGAATTCCAACTCTTTTAAACTTGCGAGCTTTGACTGGCTCTTGAGATCACTACACAGTAGCACTTTATTCATGCAAGCGAGAGATGCGTAGCATCAGATCAACAAGAAGTGCACATAACATTCTATATTTTACATCACAACTTTTCTCTCACCTCAGAATCTCTTTTGGCAAATGTCACTGGGAGGAGAAAGACTGCTATATAATGCCCCCAGTAAGAATCTCGTTTCTACTTGCAATATAGAATAAATTTTTATATTAAATTCTCTCCATTCAAATAAAGGAGTCAGATCAATACAACCTTTAAACATTATGCGTTAATAAACAATGTTTTAGTTAGCAATAAAAATCCTCTTAATGCATTAATAATTTTATACACAACTGATATGAATAAATATATTGCGAGTAATAATGCATTTTCAATATTCTAGGCTTAACGAGGGATTACACTGAGTTGATATGCTTGTCACTTAATAGCAGATTTATAAATTTTTACTGGAATCCAGCCACTCTTAATACTACTGCGACTGCATGTCATTTTTATATCATATTTGAAAATTTTCCTTATTGACAAATTTACCAGTTAAGAAAAACGTCTAAATATTTTTCATTAATAAATCATTATTTTTTTTCACCTTGGACATTTTTATCCTTACTTACATTACTCACACTCATCTTAACCTGTTTGCAAGTGAAACTCTCTTAGCTTGCTCTTTTCTCAACTTTGCAGAATATCAACTCTTCAACTTACATTTAATCTCATGATACACCAATTAATAATCAATTAGTAGTTGTTTTTCAGCTTTTTTATTGTATTTACTTAGTTACCGTATACAAAAACAACATTTAACTTCCATTAATAGTCACCAGTCTGTCTGGCATAATTAAAATCTACAAATTTTCGTAAAAAGCAAAATTTTGATAAGTCTTACACAACAGCGGTTCAATGGATCAAAATCATTACTTTGAAAATATAGGAATTATTTTTGTTTTGAATCATTTGCTATTCATACATCCAATGAAAAGTGGTGCATGTGATAATGGATTCTTAGTCCACTAATGGGAGTATTCAGATTTTCTTGCAATACTACTTATACATTTCTTACAATACTAATAACACATTAATACTGAATTTCTTACAATACTTTCTTAAAATTTCTTAAATACTATCTTACAATACCATGCAAAAGTATGACAGTCCAAAACAATCTTTGTTTGGATTTAAGTCACATAAATAAATATTTGATTCATTACAGACCTGACTTATAATAGTACATTTATTTCATCTGTAGTATGCTACATCACTTGATTGTCAAAAAACAAATAAAAACTCAAATTTTAAGAGTACTAATTAACAACAAATATATTTCCCCTGGAGTTGCTGTGAATGAGAACAGTGGAGGCAGATGAGCCATCTTGTCACGATGGATACCAATGTCACACTGAAGCAAAACAATTGTCATGAATTTTCACCACCAGTCAAAGTCTAAATGATTATCTAAACTTTTCTTATCTTCGTTAACCAACCAGTCATTATCAATACCATGATAAGATAATGAATATAATGTAATATATGAGATCAGAGCAAACATTATCCAATACACACATGCAATTTAAGGGATGAAAAAAGAATACTGCATTAAACTTGTCTTATGCTGAGAAATTCCGACTCGCAGTGGTGGTAGAATGAACATATATACATGCAGCTTTGTTCACTTCACAGGAAACACATTGAAAATTGTCTAGTTAACAGACTAATACTTGCATGTGAAACCATAATTTAAGCTTGAGTGATTCAACTCAGGTCAGTGCAATAAGTGGTTAATGAGAAAGGCCTTTTAACCCTTTCGAGACTAACGGGGCAATATGTCCCAAGGCAGATTTCATTTTTAGTCTTGAAAGGGCTTCATTTAGTATGAAGGTCAAACTCCAACTAACAAAAATTATCAGTTTTCTACCAAGGACATCTAGTACACTACATTACAGGCATTTGCTGCAGGCAGAGCAGCTGTAATACCTTACTCAATTTTTTGCTTGGGAGGTGGGAAAAATTTACATGTAGACCACATATACAGTATAATTGCTATTTCAGAGAAATGCCCTAGTGATCAGATATAAGTTAATAGACAAGAATTTATTTATTTCTCCTTTAAATGACGGAAATACAAAGCTTTCTTATGCCTAAGAACAAGTTGAATGACATAACAACCGAAATAGCATTACATATGAAGCACCATGCTTAGTATTGTGAAGTTGCAAAGGTAGATTTATTTCCCATGAATTCAACTGACTACAGGATATTAATAGATAGTTGAACCCCACTATAACGAACTTCAAAGGACCAGAAGTTTGGTTTGCTGTATCTGATCCAGTCAGAAAAAGGATCATCTCACAAAAACATGTAAAAATTAAATGATGAATAAAAAAATCTGATTGACATTATCACATCAACCAAAAGAAGTAAGTAATAAACCGAATTTAAAAAATCATATTAAGATTAAATTATAATTATTATTATGCACAATTATTAAATTTTTAGGCATTCTCTTCCAGTTTTATCATAAATTAGTAGCTTTACATGATAAATATCAAAATTCTGTTCCTTCCCTCAGATTTCCTATTTATAACTATGAATAATTATTTTATCCATCAGAATATAAAACGACTAAAACTGAATGACAAAAGTACTAGTGAATTTACGTTTTACCTTTATTTAACTTTTGAGAACAAAAATAATTTATTATTTCTGCTGCTGTAATAAAAAAAAACTTTATCCATGGTTGCAAAGATTCAAAAATCTTTATAAAGAATATTCTACGTTTCTTAAAATACCTACAGAACGCAAAACCCTTATTTATAGGTCATAACAGAGAGCATTTATACTTAAACAAAACAAACTGATAAGGGATAAAATTTAATTTCCTAAAAAGACAAATCAACTCTATAGCCCCAAGTTCATTAGTCACTACTATTTCTTTTCTATTATTTTGTTAGGCTCTCCTATTTTACCGGAACTACTATGTCAAATGCCCGCAGCTGATTGTTGCAGTCAATTACTCTTCTGTCAGTCATTTCTTTTCCCATTCCAGCTGACAATTTAGTAAAAGAATTTGAATGGAATCGGAGAACACATTCATGTTCTGTGATTCAATGGTCACCAACACCATATGGTTACCAAAAATATGCTTAGTATGTCCTCATCCTTACAGAAATTAGTTCACACATGTCTAACACAGCCTCTGTTAAGAACACAGAGAAAAGTGGAAGTGAAGACAATGGAAAAGTAATGAAAAGTTCCCTCATAGATAGGATGTGGATCTTAACATCTTAAATGTGGATGATTAGCAATTTTTTTTTTCATTAAAATTTGCAAAAGTTCTGAAAAGTATGAAAAACATAAAAAGTTTCAAAGATATTTGTACAGATCGTTATATCCAATTTTCATACATTTTCAGTTCACTGTAGCATTATAAAATAGGAAACCGGACGGACCAAAAATTTTATTCACTAGATCCAATTTTGTCTGTAAAAACATTCATGATGATTCAAATAATATACTGTATAACTCTATATCTTCTATAAGCAGGTAAGTTTCTGAGAAACACAGTTATATTTTTGCAAGTTTGAAAACATGAAATTCTAATTTATCTACACCCAAAAGTAAAAAGCTGTTTTCTATTGTTTCATATATCAATAAACATGGCCAAAATGCAAACTACTTAAAACACCTACCACATTTGAGATATTTTATTTTTTTGGACCATATTATTGTTACTGAAATGTTTCACACAGGATAAAAAAATTATCTCTTAGCCTGAAGATAAATCTTAAAAGTTTCACAGGCAAAATATGGCAGTAAACATAAAATACCATACTGAGAAGTATTGATGCTTTTGATAGGTGATCAAATTTTACTGCCAAAAATGGTTGATTGCAGATATTACAGCAATTGTAATTTATTTCTAATATGATAGGACATACTTTTAAAAATTGATGATAAACATAAATCAATGTTTTGCTGGTGGTTGTCCAAATATGTATCAGATGTAAAAGCATACAAGAAGAAGGATGCCAAATACATGTCAGGGGAAATAAAATTCTTACATATTACCCTGTCGTTTGTGAAAGTTGGTTGCTGTCAATCCATATAAGATGGTTAAGATATTGTAAAAGTTGTGTCAATCGTTTCTACAGAAATCTGAAGGAACTGATAACTATTTAGTAGACAATCAGCACTCAACTCGCTTTCTGTTTGCGTTCCATAAAAAGGCTTTTGTCAACTTCTGCTATTTTGTTAGGCCTTCCGATGTTACCAAAAGCTCTGTTTAGCTACGAGTACATATTTTCCAAAAAGTGACTGCTCCAAACAATTATTATCTTGTCATCCATATTTAGCTGACCATTACTGTGTCCATTAATACTCACTTTCTTTTATGGCAGGATCCCATAAATTAAAATAAACCACTGCTTCCTGTTCTGTACAGAGTAGGTCTCAAATTTTAATCTTTTTTCTTCAAATTGCAAGAAAAAACACAGCAGTAAGAGTTAACATGTCCTTGCTCATAAAAACTAAAGGAGACTTATCGAAAATCAATCAGGGTCATATGAAACAAAAATGGTACAAATCTGTTGAGACAATACACTTATTTATAACACGAACTAAATAGAGCTGCATAGGGACAGTTTCTTGGTCAAGGAAATAATACACAAATGCAAAACATTATCTTATATAATAACATCCACATATATTATTTTAAACCATTAAATCACTTTTGTAAGACTACATGGCATTTCTCGTCTACAGCAATAGATATATTTCTCATTTCTTGAAGTCCAGAAAAATGAGATTTTTTTTTCTTTATATACATATACAGTGGCACAAACAACTGAGGATACACCTTACGTTTACAAGATAAATCCAACTTTCAATCGAAATAACACATTAACTAGAAGTGCAAATGTACTTTTATTCTTAGACATAACAAAAGATTTAATTAACAGTAAAAATAAAGAAAAATCAAAGATAAAATTCTAAAATAAAAATTTTCAGAGGTATTTCAAATAAAGATAAGCAGATTTTTACCTCAAAAAATTGAGGATACACCAATGAAATTTTTGTTTAACTACCAGTAGAATTTTTTCTGCTTGCTACTATCATAATCTAAGTTTGGGCAATTTTATCTTAAACTTTTTTCGACTGTTTTGTCTTTTGAAGTTGGTTATGTGAATTTAAAGTCACAATTTTAAATGGAAAATAGCTCCTCGGAGAGAGACCAGTACTGATGTAAGAAAATTGATATTAAGGTTATTTAAGAAAGGAAAATCTTATCGTAAAATAGCTGAAATTGTCGGTAGAAGCCACGCGTGTGTACAGAAAATCATTGGAAGATTTAAAAGCGATGGATTAATTGAAAATAAAAGCGGAAGAGGAAGGAAAAGTATTCTGAGTGATGTAGCCAAAAGGAAAATTTTGAAAGATATCAAGATTGATCCTTAACTAAGTGCAGTTAAACTAGCTGCAGAAACTTCTCGAATAATGTGCAGAAGTGCTGAAACTGTGAGAAATGTGATTAGACATGCTGGATATAGTAGTCGAGTAGCTAGAAAGAAACCATTTATAAGCTTACAAAATCAGAAAAAGCGTTTGGAGTTTGCAAAAACTCATCAATTTAAGACAGATAACTTTTGGAAGAAAGTTATATTTAGTGACAAAAGCAAATTCAACATTTTTGGAAGTGATGGTCGTCGCACCGTTTGGAGAAAGCCGAACACCGCTTTGGATCCAAAAAATTTACGTCCTACAGTTAAACATGGTGGTGGCTCTGTCACGGTTGGGCTTCAAATGGGGTAGGAAACTTAGTTTTTATAGATGGCATAATGGATCATAAGCTTTATATAGATATACTCCACAACAATCTTAAAGAAAGTGCAAAAAAATTGAGTTTAGATGGAAATTTTATATTCCAGCACGACAACGACATCAAACACACAGCACATAATGTCAAAATGTGGTGTCTTTTTCATTGTAAACAGCATTTGAAAACACCACCACAGTCCCCTGACATCAATGTCATAGAAAATTTGTAGGCCACACTCGAAACAGCAGTCCAAAAACACCAAATTAGGAACAAAGTCCATTTAAAGCAAGTGTTACAAGAAGAATAGGATAAAATATCTCCAGATACCACCAAAAATTGGTCGAATCAGTACCAAGACGTTTGGAGGACATTATAAAAGCCAAAGGACGTGCAACCAAATATTGACACTGTATGTGATATATCACAAAAATTTCATTGGTGTATCCTTAATTTTTTGAGGTAAAAATCTGCCTATGTTTATTTCAAATACTAGTGAAATTTTTAATTTTAGATATTTTTTTTTTGTTGATTTTCGTTATTTGTAGTGTAAATTAACCCTTTTGTTATGTGTGAAAATAAAAACACGTTTTCTCTTCTAGTTAATGTCCATTCCATTGAAAGTTGGATTTATCAAGTGAAAGTAAGGTGTATCCTCAATTGTTTGAGCCAATGTATATGAAATAAACTTTTCTTTTAAGACTAATCTATATCTAGAATTAAGTAAAGATTACTCCTCTCACCTATCTAAAGCACTGTAGTCTGGCTCATATTCTCCTCTAAGTGCTGCGAAGTAAATCTTCAATCTGATTCATAAATAAAAGTATTTAAGGGGATAATCAGATAACCGGCACTTGGCGAACTTTCTGAAATCGCGTTCGACAGCTTGGGCGATAGGCGCCAAACAGTGGAAAGATGGCTAAGTGAAAACATAATTACATTTTTTTTAACTTTAACTCCAGTAATTACAAATGAATGTATGGAATTAAAGCAGAATGTAATTTTTAAAGCTTATATAAATGGCAGGGAAAAAAATTACTGACATAATTAAGCATTTAAGAATGCAGGAAAAAAGTTATTTAACAGCTCATAGCCATGAGTTTTTAATGGTTTCTTGTAATTTTATGATTAGTAACAGGATACTATTCTTTACAATGCATCTGCCACCAAATTATATGTGAAACTTGTAGTGATTATTTATATTACAAAATATTATAATGTAAGTAAAATGCATTTTCCATTTCTGCATGAGTTTAAATTCTTAATGACTACTAGAAAACTAGTTTTGAACATTGCCTACTATAACAAAAGAAAATCAAACTTCCTTTACAAACAAATGTTTTCAGCGATGCTGCACAATGCTAGGCTTTAGTAGATCAAGCCAACATGCTAATTCACTGTTCTGTGAGCCCTGGGCTAATGCATGACCTGCACAAATGGATATTAATCAGACATAGGGCTCGCTCAAAATCTTAACATACTTACACAGTAAATGTCAAATCTAAAGAAATATCAAACCATCAAGCAAAATTGAATCCATTAGCCCCTCCTAAGAATTCATTCCATATCACAATAAGAAAGATGCATGCCGACATAGGAAATTACAGACATGGAGGTAAGAACAAAAGAAGATGCCATCCCCGCACTATGCTTAACAGAGTGCTGCTGAGCTTTGGTAGCCAAAGGGGCTATATTTGGTTTACATCCAGAGCATGTTACTTTGACAATACTTCCACACATGACAGTCTCACACAAATCAAAAAGGCAGGGACACTTTCTCATAAAAAAAACATTCACTGTGGGATGGAAAATTCACAGAAGTTATAGTACAGAATTTGCATAGTTTATTGGCACTTTCACAAAAATCACATTTTGGCATTTTTCGATAACTTGCAACAGCTATTTTGATTATGAATTTCTTTTATAAAGTTCTCTAGTATATTTACAAAAATATTGTTAATAATTCAGTATCTGTGCATGAATTACATACAAAACATATCTTATTTCATGATCAGTGATTTACAGAGTTATAGGGAAAAAATATCAAAACACAGTTCTGTCTTAAAATTTCATGTAGCAACATGTTTAATTGATGACAAAATGTATTACAAACTAAGATAAATCTTTTTTATTCAATTCATATATTGTTGAATGAAACATAACCAATTTTAATTTCTTAATCTAATCCTTAATAAATGCACAAGAGATTCAGTAGTGGTCTGCTACTTTTAAAACAGTTTCAAGATAGGAAAAATCTTGAATCATTAATGTTATTAATCGCTATATCAATACATTTTGTACATTTGCTGTTACCTTATGGTTTACCATGCAACATGGAAATTTTAGGTATTTGTTAAAATATTTGTAATTAGGCACATAGACCAGGTTAAGTTTTCTTAAATAGGGTAAAGCATGCAAGGGGCATCTAACCTAAAGGGAGAGATGCCTTCGTAAAGGAATTTGGAATCTCAAAGGAAAACTGACTTTGAGTGTATATTAAAAATAATACATGCAATTTTCCTTCAGTTTATACATATTTCTAAAAAATTCTGATATATGCTAAATTAGTGTAAATTATTTTACTCAAAAAATATAATGAATGCACAGAAATTAATGATTTGCTCATGCCGAAAATTACAAAGTATTAAATATAGATGGATATTTATGCACATCCTTTAAAAAGCATGCATATGACTTTAACAAAATACGTAAATATTTATTAAATTATTTATAAATGTATTTGGAAATGAAGGATTTATTTATTCATAAAATTCTGTGAATGCCACTGTGACAGTTAATCGCGGCTTTAGGCATGCAACGAGTTGATGGAATCTATTTATTGAATATATTTAAATTTATAATGATTTTATAAATATTATCTAAATATATAATGACCTTAACATTTAATGGTAAACATAAATTGAAATTCTGTAACAAATATATTTATAAAACTCTTTAAGCAAGACCTGTTCATACTGGAAAATATTCCATTATACGGTATAAAATACAGTCTATGAGATGCGTACTTAAGGTTGTAGTAAAGTAGAATTTTTAAAATACATTACTGAAATCAAAGTTAAAAAAAATTCATAAGTATTAAAAGACGTATTTCTTTAAATTTTATAATAACTTAATTACAAGTTTTAATTAATATTAACATACCACCTTTTTTTAATCCCTTTCAGAAATACTCAAAGAAAGTTTCAGCAGCAATATTTAACACATTTCACTATTAAAATAAAAGGTACTCTAATTTTAATTATAGAGTGTCTATGGTTTTTGATTTAAAAGATGCCTCAGAAGCAGAAAATCCTCTAGTATTTGAGAAAGTATTTGAGAAAGAAGATCTGTAAACAGAAAAGAAATAACATATAATTTTAATATTGATAATACAAGAAATTTTGAATTTAATCTTTGTAATCACTAACCTAATAAAATCGAATTACCTTAAATTTCCTTCTAATATAATTAGTGAAAACATTTCATTCAAATTAAAACTGGGAAAAGTATAGCATTTAATTCCATTCAGAATGAAATGTTTAAAAATGTTTCCCATACTTAGGACTCTGAAATATTGTAGGAAAAGAAAAACATGTACATTTATACTTATATGTATTGTATATATATATGTGTACATTTAAATTATAGTAAACAGTAATTATTTAAAATAGTAATTTTAAGATAAAAATTATAATTTAAACAGAAATTGTGTAAACAAATTAATGCTAATTATGAACTAATCTATAATATCATTTAAATTCAGTAGCATAAGTAAATCAAGTTCAATTTTTACTAATTAATAAAAATGAAACTAAATTTTATTAAAATGCATACATGAATGATTGCTGAGTAGGCCGGAGACAGACTTATCAAGGGGAAGTTGCCTCCAAACCTAGCTCCCCAATCATTCAATTCGTGTTTCGTCATTCATGTATTCAAGGGCAATAGTTAAAACCAAAAGTAAAGAACATTCAAAAAAAAATACCACCTAATTGGTTGGAGAAATTAAAAACCAGGAGTAAATAATCATAAATAGTGAAACATTCCGAGAAAAATTAAATTTTTCTAATTTTTAAAAAATTTTATTTAAAAATTTTTTAAAATTTTTTAAATAAAAAAATAAATTAATTAAATTTTAGAAATTTTAGAAACCCTTGTATACATAAAACCTCCCCGACACGAATATGCATATTATTAAAAAATATTTAAAATATTAAGTGAAATCTAAACCGAAACTATACAGAATGAAGAAATTAAATATTTTCAATTATTAAATATATAAATATTTCGAAAATTCTTAAAAACTACATAATAAATACTGAAAAAAATTAAAATTAAAATTAAAAGCAAGTAAATATAAAGTTTTAATTTAAACTTACCAACCAAAATTGGGTAAAAGTATTGTACAAGTTAATGGTTATATATGTGTACATTTATACTTATATTTATGATGTAATTACAAAATATTTACCTTCGATTTTGTCAAAAACTTATTGATCTTAACGGCAAGTGCTTTGGTCACCAAGGAGGGGCGTGTCATCGCTTAAGGAAATGTATGGGAAAAACCAGTTCGGGCCTGTCCTCTATTTTCTACCTCCATGATTACAGACAAGTTATTTTAATAAGGAAAACAAAAGGTAAAATGTTGCTGCAATTCTTCTATACTATGGGATCAATGACACAATCAGTGATACAAGATTGTTGATTGGCAGTTTGCTTCCAAGGAAGGGATAATATGTAAGCACTGAATTTTTATCTCCTTACACATGTACAAATATATCTGTTAACTTTTCTGATAAGCAGAATAATATAAAATTAGACATAATTTTTGCTTTGCACCATTTTCACTATGAAGATTTAAGTAACAACCTTTTAAATTTGACAAAGGGTGGTTTTTTTGTAGTCATATGAGAGAGTCAAGAGAGCTGTGAACTTTGAAGGCAACAGCTGGTTTGAATAAGAACGAAATAATCAATGGAAGTACACGTTTTTCTTAGATAGGCCACTGGAATAATAACTTACTTTAAAAATATGACATATTATTTACTTTTCTAAATTTAGGTCTTTGTAATACAGTTACTTTCATTTGCTTATGAAATGCAACACATTCTACCATAAATATGCAACTTTCTAGAATATAATGTACATGTTTAATTTTAGATATGATACAAATATTTTAAATATTTAATATGTGATATATACTTGAGTGGATAAGAACTAGAACATGGACTGTTCAACCAAATTTTAGGCTGAGTGCATGGGGAATGACTCTTCCCCATTGCAAATACAACACAATTCCCAGTTGAAATTCTTCCTCAAAGGCATCTCTCCCCTTAGGCTGATTACTTTGTATGTTCTTCCATTATAAAGTAAATCAAGATCTTATTCCTCTACTAAAAACACTAGGCCACCAGTAGCCGAGCCATAATATATTAAACACAGGTAGTTTGTATCAGGATCAAATCTTGGCAAATAGGCTGGCTGCTAGACGTTTTCAAGGATTTACAATGCGTTACATGGATATAAATTGTTTATCTTAAAAAGTTCTTCACAAAAGCATCCTTTCCCTTAGGCTCTGTTTGACAACCCACACCTTTAATGTAATCTTTATTTAAATTTTCTACTAATTTATGATAGCCCGTTTTATACTTTTTTATTAATCAAAACTTGCAGTTTAGCTTAAATTTCAGAACCAGATAAAGAGATTCTTCGGAGAAGTTCTAATTCCTTTTGGTTCTATGTTGCTATATCTGAATAAAATATTTTAATTTGCTTTTAATTAAAATTATTACCACTAATTTACTGCAGCTTTAAATTTATCAGAATTCTTTTGTTTTTAAATGTTATTTTAATGAAAAATTTCATTTGTTCGGTACTGATCCCAAGAACTGCAGCATATAATTACAAAACTGATTTTTAAAAAAATGACGCTTGAGAAGGAACAAAATACATACTGTATGAATTTATAACATTCTCTGAAAAATATCCTATCCATGAAGACCATAAAAAAATGAGGATAAACAAACAATATTCTGAAATATTTTAAGAACTTTTCAGGTACTGAAAGTGAAAATTGCGCGCATATTTATGTTACACTCTACATGGTAAAACGTCTTCTTTTATAAATTACCAATATCAGCTTTTAGCCACAATCAGATTAAAAAAAAAAAAAA
>KK113120.1:2945-28222 GCA_000611955.2 Stegodyphus mimosarum | reverse complement strand
CTTTTTTTTTATAACCTTTAAAATTTTTTTTTTTTTTTTTTTTTTTTTTTTAAAACTTTCCGGCATGTATTTTCAAAATAAACTGCAACAGTCAGACATTCATCAAGTTAAATACAGTGGAACTTCGAGATACAAGTTTAATTTGGTCAAGCATTGAGATCGTATAGCGAATTTCTCGTATCAAGAAACAAACTTTCCGATTGAAATTAATGAAAATCCAGTTAATCCGTTCCGCAACCCCAAAAATATCACCATATAAATCAGTTTTCCTAAAAAAATAACACTGGTACCTGGTGTTTTTCGGATAAGGTCCAAGTACGAATTCTTAGAGCAACCGACATCGAATCTCGTTTTAACCGCTTTCCGTCACATTTACACCACGCTTATGTTTATCTATGATTCTTTTCTTACTTTCAACGGCCATGGCTTCCTTCTTTTTCGAAGAGGGGATTCCCTAAGTCGAGACGGATCAAGAAACGCGTTTACGCATACTAACAACTTGGTTCGTTACTAGAGTCAACGCTCGTATTTAGAGATTATTTTCTTCGTATTTCGAACTTCTCGTATATAGAGCTGCTCGTATCTCGAGGTTCCACTATACACAGTTTTATCAGGTTTTCAGTTGGCGCAAAATATCATGATACGTCAGCTTTTAAAAATAAAGAATTCAGCTCAGTTTCAATCTAACTTCCGTTATTTTTTTTCTTTTCGAAGGCCCACCAGCCGCCGATCGGTAATCGCGCGGACGGGCTGGCTACATTGGCGTTTTCGTGGTTTCCCTATGTGTAACTTGTATAAGAGCCAGTTTCCCTTAAAAAGTACCCCCCACCTTAGGCAGATAGCCATCGAGGCTTTGCTATAATCCCATAAGCCCAACTAAACCAAAACACTTCCCTTTCGAATAGCAATTTTAATTTTTTTGCTAAGGAAGTTATGAATACTTAAAACATCATGAGGTCTGACTGTTTATTTTTCGAACAGCAAACTTCCTACTAATATACAAATCATAAATAAAACAATAATTTTAAAATTCGTTACAAATAAGAACGCAAAAAAAAAATTCCAATTAATTATTAAAAAAAGTGTTTGATTAAAAGCAATATTTGAATTAAAAATTGAAATTTTATAAGCACAATCAACATGCAGCCCATGCATTTAGGGAATCCGAAAGGTAATAACGTTAAATTTACCTGGGGGAGAGTTAATTAGTACAACATTCAAGTCATTCTTACTCTTCAGATCTTTTACTTTTTCTAGCGGCATAATGTACGGATTTAGTATTTCCACAGAATCAAAGCCGCTTTTTCTTGCTGCTGCAAATCGCTCATTAAATGGTAATTCAATATACATTGTAGATAAGTTGGCTGCAAATTTGAGTCTCTTAAAATGTGCCATCAGCCGTCCTGAAGCCATCCTCACCGATTCTCTCCAGCCAACGTACTGAATAATATCGCCAAGGAACGTGCATATTAAAAAACATCCGTCTCTAATTCTGCAACGCCATTGGCTGCTTAGACAAAAAACGCTTATGATTTTGATTTGATTACCATATTTGGCCAAGTATAGTTCATTTGGCAACTAACACATTGAAAGCAAACAAACAAACAAAAAAAATACTGCCAAATATTAAGTAATATAAAAATAAATGTAACGTAAGAAATGCAAGCAAAAACGAAAAATTTGCATTCAAGCGGTATTAATTTCCAAAATTTTTATGTTAAATATAAGAGAGTTGCGAATCGCCTTTGCCATTTGTTTGAGCGTGGTATACCAAAAAGCGTTAATATAGAAATAGCACATACTAGAATAAAATATGATTTTAGTTATACGTACTCATAATTTAAGCAAAAAGAATAGGTATCCAACGTCCGTGAATGTTTTGATTTGGTTTATATCGCGTTTTCGTTGATTTTACTGTACTACCCTATTTGCCGCCATTTTCTGAAGTGGTTTACTCTTAGAATTGCATAACTCTTGTTTATGTGCTTTGAAAGCAATATACATTCTTTTCCATGTACACTTTCATTGATCTCTAAATTGCCATAGCCATATTAAACTCATACAGTGTAAACGCATAGCTGACCAAGCTTTCTAAGCAACACATACAGATAACATCAGATACCATCATAAGCCTACACTCATGATGGTTTGGTTAAAAGATTTAACATTTTCCCCTCTTCAGCCACTACAGTTATGATGTAACAGCCTTCTCAAGAAATACAAAATACGTTGTGACGCCATGAAAAAGATTACTAAACTTTTATTAGTTTCCTCTACCATTCTCTGATTACATAATAACCATCTTTTCTCACTGCTTTCATAACATATTATGGTACACTAATCTGAACTGAAATGATAGTGGCAAACAAATGAAAAATAGCTGTACAACTTGCTTTTACTTCACAATTCCAAGAGATATCTGGCTTAAGCAATGCTAAGTGCCAAATTAAAATGCTTATCAGTTTAGCTGAAGTTCTAATATATGTTGATGTGATAAACACATTTAATTTTTTTTTAAAGTTTGTTATTTTGGAATAGTTATAATAGAATTTAGAAATATATAATGCAGTAAAGTTGTGGGCTGTTTGGCATGTTTAATATTTTCAAGTCCTGTGTGTTTAAATCCCATAAGATGCATTGTTATCACATTTAATTTTGTACCTATAAAAATTTAATTAAAACTTCTAAAAGCATATATTTTGCATTATCCCGAACATAATTTTAGTAGCATGTGATACCAAAACTACAGTTTTATCAATTTGCAAAAAGACTTGTATTCATACATGTCCTTATTACAGCTGGAAATAATACCCGTTGTGCAATTTAAAATTTATTCATTGTTTGTTATGTAAGATGTTCAGTTTAAAAGTGGACCCTTCTTAAAAACGGTATGTTTACATATTTATGAGACATACCTTGTTCATATACATCATATGTTGGTTGGTTTATTTAATTATGGCAAAGCACTAAAAGGTTATCTTTCTAAAGGAAGGGGTGCCTTCGTGGAGGACTTGTGAGGGAAACCGCCTCGTATGTTATGTTACTTATGGGAAAACCCACAAAAACACCCATGAAGCGAGCCTGTTTGTCTGGAATCGAACACAGGTCAAACTACAAATGTTCAACGACTTTACCACTTAGCCGCTGATGGGCCATATCATATGTTGAATGTAATGCCCTAGTTTAGTGGATTTGTCTACATATTTTAGTAACAAAATAAAGGTTTCCCTTATTTTATATTATGAATTGCTGCACTGATGTTGACCTTTCAACTCTTTTTAAGGTATTGTTTATATCCCTCTTTTTATGGTATTGTTTATATCCAAGTTTTTATTAAACATCTCTATAAGAAATAATTTAGACTGGTAAGGAGTAGAGATGTTGATGGCAATAGTCTTTAGATATAATTCTGCCACTAAAACTTCCTCCAATATTTTCATGATGAAATCTACTGGGAAACCTTTTGCATTACCTTGCTATACTCAGTAGTGATGTTCATTTTTCTGCAATGAAACAGTGAATTAATAGGTAGTATCTTGTTAGGTTCAGTATCCATTATTATGTTAAAGAACACTTACTCAATAATTTGTTGGCTTAAGTGACACTCCAAATAATATTTGCAAAGATGCAAAGGAAAATTATATACAATTTCAAGTTATTAAAGGCTTTATATAGGCTTTATATATTTAAGGCTTCTGCAAATTTGGTCACAGACTTATATATTCATTTCGATGAGATTATTCCCCATCTATAAAACACTTGATTTAAAATGGAAATGTTGCTACAAATTAAGCTGTTACAAAACAATAGTCAGAGTTAAGAAACACATGACAACATTCAACACCTGCACTGCACAAAAGCATCCATGTTTGTCGATGACAAAAGAGTAGACATATATATAAGTTCGAAAGGCTATCTGCAGTATCATTCAGCTGGGTTCAAACCTCAAGGAAGGTATGAATGCTTTGTAAATGTATAGCGATTGTCTGGCAAGTGGGCATTTAAAATTTACTGAAGCAGAAATCCCCCAAGAGGCTGGTGTTAGGAGAAGAGGGTTATGAGGCTCTTGGTTTCTTCTAGAGCGTTTTTACTCAAAACTCAGATAAAATTTAGTGAAGTTACTCTGTCACCAGATATGTGCTACGGTGAATGACAGCTGTCGTCTTGTCCCATGCATGAGGATTCATGAAGCTGCTCCACTGCTAGTATGTCCAAGCACAGAAATCAGCAACAGCAATAATACATATCAAATGCAGTAGTGATTTAAATTACATTTCCAAGACTAACCTTTGAGGATTGTTAAATTTCAACATTTATTTTACAAGAAGTTATATAATTCATGGAAGCAATATAGTCATATTATTTCATAAAGGTTGTGATTCTTTCTTTCTTTTGTTTAAACAACCATGGTAAATGCTGTGGAGAGGACAATATTTCTGACTGAAAAACCACACTTCTTCTATTACCCCTAGTTATAAATCTTATTCAACATTTAAAAGATGACACTTTGAATCTTTCATCTTGTCTTCAATGATCTAATTTCTCCTGTATCTCTGATCATGTTTTCTGTTATAATTGTTATGCAATACAATGTCACTACTTTACAGAACAAATAGACCAAAAAAAAAAGTTTATGCAGAAGTAAAATATTCAAGAAAGATACCTTCATTTTGTTGCTTATTTACATAAAGAGATGGTATGTTTGTTTAGTACTTTATGTAAGCAATCTTATGGTTTCAGATAAATCCGCAGCTGGTGAAAGCATGTTTGTCGCAATGCTACCATTATTTATTACCACTATAAAAAAATTATATTTATTTCAGTACCTCTAAATTTTAGTAATCAAAACTTATTTTATTTCTACAAATGATACTACCTCAGAAAATTATAATTTAATTCATAATGTTCAAAATCTAAATATATCTGAATGTGTTAGTTACAAAATTAACAAATTTACCTAATGTAACTGGTTATAATAACTTTTAACTGTATGTATAATAATTTTTAACTTTTTAATGTAACTGGTTACAATAACTTTTTTTTTTTTTTCCAAATGCCAATTTCTAGAATGAGTGCGCATTCATTTACAGTGTGTAAATTGAATTCTGTTTAACATTATTCATAAGACTTTGTTGGCTGGCAACATAAAACGTACATTTGAAATTCTTTTACCATCACAAGTTATGCAATAAAAGAAGCTGGCAGTCTATCTTCATATAGGAAAGCATTCCTAGTTCTTTTATATGCATCTTATTTTTAATAAAACTATGAAATTAAAGTAAAAACAACTACCTTTTTTAAAAGCACTGAAGTTAAAATTTTTATAGACTTTTACTATGAAGTCTTGTAAATAAGTTTTAAGAATATTCAATATTATAAATATAGACTGTAATAATACATATTAGTACAAAGTACCATGTTAAATACAGAATGGAAAGAAATTCTAAAATAAAATACATTATAGTGGCATTATTCAATATAGGACATATTGTGAAAACAGCACAAAGAAGAAAGTTCATAGTGCTTCAAACCTTACACATAAGTGTTGAAGAAAGTCCTGCAAAAATATGAGAAAAATCTTTACTGCTCAGTATATTAAAAAGAAAAAAGGTGGAGTTACTGATATATAGTTATTAACATCTGAGTAGTCAAAATTTTATGACAATAAGTGATATCTGCCTAGAACAGGATGCTTTCCTGCCCCTAATCAAATTCAGTACATCCTCCATTTTTCCATAGTTAAAAGTTTCCATTGTTAAATTTAAAAAAAAGTCCTTACTTTGAAATTTCTAGGTGTCTGTATCTAGATATGCAAAAGTGGTTAATTTGATTACCCTAACAATATAAAACTGAAAAGTTATAGAAGCAAAAAAATGTTGTAAATAAATTTTATAATAAAGATAGAAGATAGAATTTATATATCTGAAGTACTCATTCAGTAACTGCTGAAGGGTACTGAAAAGAAATTCGTTCTCGTATTGTAGCATTCATTATTTTAATTAACCAAATTATTTTTAGTTTGAACTTTCCTATCGAATTCTCAGTTTCAGTTGCTGCCCGAATTTAGCGCGAGTGAGATATTTATGCAAATCGCATATATCTGTTAGCAGTTTAAAAGGCAGGAGTTAACGAGGGGAAAAACAGTGCCTTGGATTTATCGCCGTAAGGCTGTGCGCGCCAAGATTTCCTCTGTCTACTGAAAGTTCGCCTTTATAGGCATTTGCAATTACTAGTGTTTGCTAGTGAAATTCGCATTGTTGCATTTCACTAAGAGTAAGCTTCCCTCGCCGTCCTACTTAGAATTAAGTTAGGGAATTGAATTTGTTAACACACTTTATTTTCATATTATTTTAGTTCAGCCCAAGTAGTGGCTTACTCTCAATTTGAAGAGTTGTAAATATTTGAATTAAAGGGTCACTTTTAAACCCTCCTTCTGACTTTGTAGTTCTTCAACACTAAAGGACATAGCCTAGATCTGCTCACTGTCCTCCACATAAGGTTTCACAGTTTATGCTCACGAAAAGAGTCAAGAGATTGAAGGAGAAACCTTACACTGGCGCCCGAACAACTAAAAGGATGGAAGGAAGTTGGAATATGCCTACTACATCCCAGAATACAGCTGCAATGCCTGATGGATTTGGATTCATAGTGGAAACCATCAGAGCAGCCATGAAGCCGGCAGTAGTTTTTGATGCCAGAGGACCTGTGAACACATTCCTGGAAAAGTTAGAAGCGCATTTTTTGCTGTATCCAGTTCCGGAACATCAGAAGGTCATATTAGCGACAGGAGCATTGAGGGGCCAAGCAGCGACCTGGTATAAGTGCATCGGAAAATGTCTGCTGGGAGAACCAGGAACGCCGACTTACACGTACGAGAATTTTAAACTAGCAATTTTGAGAGCGTTTCCTGTGGTTAAAGACCGTGCGAAACTCGAAGCTGAGTTGTTTAGCAAGTATCAACAGCGGGTGGATGAACTATCGGAATTTATTTTGAGAAAAATACAAGTCTTTAAATTATTGTATGGCACGAGGCCGGACCCGGAGATTATCCAGATAATCCTGCCCAGATTGTTACCATCGATACAAGATTTCATGGAGCTAAGAAATCCCGTGACGCTGGACAAGCTGTTTGAACTCGCCGTACAATTCGAGAGCCGGCGAGCGGCCGAAAATCAACGGAGACAATCGTATGAACAGCGGCTGCAGGGGAACCAGAATGCCGAAGGAAGAAACAGACGATGGCCGAGAACTACTGGTACCAGTCAAAATGCGAGCGGTCAACCGCGCCAAGTACAGCGCCAACAAAATAATTCCAACTACGGAAGAAAATCATTCTCCCCAGGCAGAAGCCAGCAACAGAAGAAAACACCCGCAAAGCATTTAAACTACTAAGGAATATTGCGGGGAAGGGGGTGCAATGTTCCGAGGAGAAGAAAAATCCCTCTGAAGTACAGCTAAATACGGTCATGGTGAGAAACATTGAATTACCGAGACTGCAGTTACTAATTAACAACGTACCCGCTACAGCTCTGTTGGATACCGGCGCTCAAGGAAGCTGTTTGGCAGAAGAATTTTTTAAGAAGCACTTTCGTAGATATCGTCTGCATAGCGTGGAAGGAATGAAGGTGGTAGCAGCCCAAGGAAAAACGTGTCAATGCATGGGAAAAATCGAGCTGTACATCAAAATCGGCGAAGAACAAAAAAAAATTATGTTTCTTGTAGTGAAGAACCTCCAAGCATCGGTTATTTTAGGAACAGATTTCTTTGCAGCTGTGGATGCGAAAATCGATTTTGAAAACTCCACCTTGCAAGTAACCATGGACCCAGTTAAAAAGAAATCAACACCTCCCCCTGAAGTGGATTTAAGCCATCTAACGCCCGAAGAACAGGACAAGTTTCGGGAATTGGTAAGTAATTTCGCTGATTTATTTGATGATATTCCAGGATTCACCCAGATCGTAGCACACGAAATTAAATTAACTACGGATGAACCTATACGTCAGCGTCCTTACAAGTACGACAAAGTTAAGGAGGAAATAATAAAATACCATATTGATGAAATGTTAAGAAACAAAATAATAACTCCTATTTCTAGTGCATATGCGAGTCCGGTGGTTTTATGTAAGAAAAATAATGATTTGCCGTTAACTGATCCATTAAGGTACAGGTTCGCTATTGACTACAGAAAGCTTAATAGTATAACAAAATTTCCAACTTACCCACTTCCGGTAATTGATGAAATTCTAAGAAGTATTAAATCAACAAAATACATAACCACGCTAGATTTGACATCCGGATATTTTCAGATAAGCATAAAGCCGGAAGATGTTCACAAAACAGCATTCATAACAAAATACGGTACATATGGCTTTTTGCGTATGCCTTTTGGATTGTCGGGAGCCCCGGCCACGTTTCAGAGGTGCATGGACAAAATTTTAAGGCCGGTAATAGGAAAAAGTACATTTATTTATCTTGACGATATAATTGTTACTTCAGAGTCGCTGGAAGAACATATTAAAGACCTTCGAGAAGTCTTTACTCTTTTGAAAGATGCAGGACTTAAAGTGAACATTAAGAAATGTAAATTCGCGGCAAAAGAACTCAAATATTTAGGGTACAAAATTTCTCAAAGGGGGATCGAAACAGATAAATCTAAAGTTATAGCAGTGAAAAATTACCCAATTCCGAATACAGCCAAAAAGTTAGCGACTTTCTTGGGTATGTGCTCATATTATAGAATTTTTATTAAAAATTTCGCAGAAATTGCTGAACCATTGTTAAAGTTGAGAAGGAAAAGAGTTCGTTTTGCGTGGTCTTCAGAAGCAAACGCCGCGTTTGAGAAGTTAAAAGAATCTTTAATTAATGCACCGGTTCTAAAGTTCCCAGAGAAAGACAAGGGTCTAGAAATTTATGCAGACGCATCAGATTACGCAATCGGAGCCGTGTTAACACAAAATAGAAAAGCGATTGCCTTTTTTAGTCGTACATTGAATGATACGCAAAGAAATTATTCGGCAACGGAGCGTGAAACTTTAGCAGTGCTCGCAGCTGTTCAAAAATTTTGTGTATATTTTGGGAGTTCTCCCGTAACAGTATATTCAGATCATGCGGCAGTTACCAGATTATTTTCAGGAAAGAATCTTTCGCCACGCTTAATTCGGTGGACCCTAAAGTTGCAAGAATTTAATCTCATTATCAAACACACACCGGGAAAAGACAATGTAGTGGCCGACGCATTATCTAGAATAAAGTTAGACGAGAACGGCGAGAAAGTAAAAATAGCGATGCTTCAGGCAAAGGTCATTGACTCTCGAGAGACTGTAATAGAAGAAATTGCTAGGGATCCCGAATTCGGAAATATTTATAATTATTTAAAAGACCCAGATAACTTCCAGCATATAGACATTAATGCAATACGAAGCAGAGCACAGAACTATGAAATCATTGATGGTCTCTTATTTTATACTAAAGTTACGAATCAAAATAGTGAATACAGACCAGTCATCCCGGCCAAATTAATTTTAAGTATCTTGCAAGAGCTCCACGATTCGCCTGTCTCGGGCCATTTTGGAATTAGAAAAACAATACAACGCGTACGCGAGGCGGTATATTTTCCGCAATTACAAAAGATAGTTAAAAATTACTGCCAGACTTGTCACACGTGTCAGATAAATAATGACGTAAATTTCCGCCCGGCCGGGTTATTAACTAGTATTGAGTCTAGGTTCCCCAATGAAATAATTGGTATTGACCTCTTAGGCCCCTACCCCAGGAGTCATGTAAATAAGGCACGATTTTTATTAGTCATTGTGGATCATTTCAGTAAATGGGTTGAGTTGATACCACTTAAGCGGGCTTCAGCAAAAGTCGTTGCAGATTCGTTTTTGAACAAATATATTTTAAGATATGGATGTCCAGCGAGGGTGATTAGCGATAATGGTCCCCAGTTTGTAAGCAGTACATTTAAAATGATGTGTGACAAGTTGGGCATTAAGCATATGAAAATGGTACCCTACCGCCCACAATCAAATATAGCGGAACGGGTAAATAAGAATATTGTAAAATTGATTAGAAATTATGTGCAAAAGCACCATTCTAACTGGGATGACTGCGTCGAAGAATTTGCATTCGCCCTCAGAACGGCTAAGCACGAGACAACGAAGAAATCCCCCGCCGAATTGTTTTTGGGCAGGAAGATAATGACCCCCTTAGATAAATTATTTTATGTGAAAGATAGAGCGCCGGAATTTCAAATGGGTGAAATAGAAAAAATGTTGAAGGAGGCAGAAAAGTGCTCCCGGGAAGCGCAAAAGAAACAAAAGATTTACTACGATTCAAAAAGAAGAACCGTAGAATATAAAGTGGGGGAGGAGGTGTTGAAACAAGCCCACGCACTTTCATGCGCAGCAAAAGATAAGGTCGCAAAATTTTGCCCAAGATGGCATGGTCCTTTTGAAATTACAAGAATAGTTGAATGCCGTGCATATTTAAAGAATGAGAAGGGCGAAGAGACTGTGGCAAATTTCGATCAAATTAAACATTATTATCGAAGAGCTAATAATAATATTTTGAAAGACATGTTGCAGGGTCCAGCCTCACAGAATTTTTCTAAGATTCAAGAGCCCCAACCAGGTCCCTCAACAACAAGAGAACCCAGTTTGAAAAGGAGGTTACCAGAAGAGAGGAAGCCGCAGCCGAAGAAAAGACCACCCCAGAAACAAAAACGGAAAAACGCTAAGCAACAGTCTCAGCGACCAAAGCGTCTAAGGAAGGAACGTCCAAATGAAAACACTATGAAAGCTCCACCACTACGGAGGGAACAGAACGGCGAGAAGCGAGCCGCCGAAGGTGCCAACCCACAACGAAGGAGCCTACGAGTGCAGGAGAAGGAACGAGCCAGTCTGGAGAGGGAGCAAAGACTTCAGCACAAACGGAAAGCGCCACCCACCATTCGTCCCAACAAGGTGTTTCTGGAGGAAAGAAGATCGACCAAACGAAAGGCGGCCCCAGAGTTTCAATCTAGGAGTAACAAGCAAAGAATAGCCCAAGCCACAGTATATCCAACCTTTCAGGAATGGACAAAAAAACGCCTAAAAGACTGGCAGAAAGATAAGTAGATTCTTTATTTTCTTTTAAAATTCACACAGTTATGTTTCTGATTTAAGTGCAAGTTGCAGATTTAAAAGGGAAGTTACCCGAGTCAAAAGCCGGTTGCCGAAAGCGTAAAGGACACGCTTGAAGGAACAACTTAATTATGCAGCGGAAGAAATTCGAGAGTTCAGTTGAAAAACTGTGAGACTTCGTGAAATGTTCTTTGTAATCCAGAACATGGGATTCATCGATTTTAGTCAAAAGACTCTCTGTAAATAGGAAATTGAATTGTGTTAATTAAAAGCAACTAGTACGTAAGTTGTATAGCAAAACTGTTGTATTATATTTTTCTATGTATAAATAATGAATGCATTTAATGTAAAACTGTTTTCTATGTAATGCATGATTTGTTGTAAGCCTTAAGCACTGGTTTTGTTTATATCGAATATTTTGGAAAAGCGTAAAGGATACGCAAGTTAAAATTAAAATGTAATGTAAAAGCGTAAAGCGCGCTAAATTAGAAAGTGAATATATAAGTGTTATTTAACGCAATGAGCATTTAAAGAAAATTTGAATTGAAGATTGAAAGAATGAATTATATGTATGAAATGCAATTGAAATGTTTGAATGTTGTACGTAGTGTTCTCTGGTTTCACACAAAAGTTTAAAGTTCATTTCATGTTAGAACCTCAGGGCATTTCAGATTTGTTTTAGGGGAAGTCTGAGGTCTTGAAAGTCGAAGAATTAACCCCAATAGAATTGAAGTCAGGTGGTAGTTGTGAACACTTGACAAAGTAAAACTGCGTGTTTTTCACAAACACTACATTTGGCCAGAGAACAAGGGGGAAGTTTTAAAAATGAATGAGTGTAAAATGAATGCGTGTGGCGAAAAGCGCTAATAGAAATTAAAAAACGCGAATACCTAAAGCGCGAATAAAAAGTCATTACGGAAAGCATCAGAGGAAGGGAATGTTGTACTTTTCAGGTGAAATGTACTTATAACATGAAATTAAAATTTATTTCCTTCCAGATTGGAAGGAACCAGATAGAATCCAGCCAAATTCCTGATGGATCTTTTTGATGTGAAGACGGAAAAAGATATTCTATGTTAAAATATCTAAGACACAAACAGAGAGTTAAACTAAATTTAAAACTTACAATTGTAAAGGATGGCGAATAGGAAGGAAAATTTAGATTTAGAATTTAGCATCTTCACTAAAAGCCGATTTTAGGCTACTTAGTTTCAGACTACTAAATTCTGGGAGCAACTTTGTAGCATTCATTATTTTAATTAACCAAATTATTTTTAGTTTGAACTTTCCTATCGAATTCTCAAAGTTTCAGTTGCTGCCCGAATTTAGCGCGAGTGAGATATTTATGCAAATCGCATATATCTGTTAGCAGTTAAAAGGCAGGAGTTAACGAGGGGAAAAACAGTGCCTTGGATTTATCGCCGTAAGGCTGTGCGCGCCAAGATTTCCTCTGTCTACTGAAAGTTCGCCTTTATAGGCATTTGCAATTACTAGTGTTCGCTAGTGAAATTCGCATTGTTGCATTTCACTAAGAGTAAGCTTCCCTCGCCGTCCTACTTAGACTTTAGTTAGGGAATTGAATTTGTTAACACACCTTATTTTAATATTATTTTAGTTCAGCCCAAGTAGTGGCTTACTCTCGATTTGAAGAGTTGTAAATATTTGAATTAAAGGGTCACTTTTAAACCCTCATCCCTGACTTTGTAGTTTTTCAACACTAAGGACATAGCCTAGATCTGCTCACTGTCCTCCACATAAGGTTTCACAGTTTATGCTCACGAAAAGAGTCAAGAGATTGAAGGAGAAACCTTACAGTATGAGAAAGATGATATTTTTTATGGTGGGC
Source organism: Stegodyphus mimosarum (assembly GCA_000611955.2). Taxonomy (NCBI): domain Eukaryota; kingdom Metazoa; phylum Arthropoda; class Arachnida; order Araneae; family Eresidae; genus Stegodyphus; species Stegodyphus mimosarum. The sequence goes on along the minus strand of KK113120.1, from coordinate 15,253 downwards.
GCTGTCCATTTTTAGGCTTTCACCAATACTAAGGCCAGAAGTGGTGGTCATTTTATTATGGAGGCACCTAACAGGTGGCTACCATTACCTCCTGGGAGAGGATAGACAATTTAGATCCATGCCTTTTGTGGGATCTGAACCAGGGCCCTTAGGTATCACAGTCGGCTCCCCTAGCGACTATCATCTGGGTGGCTTGAGAAGGATGATACTGATATTTAATAATTACAAGTGAGAATACAACCGATGCCGGCAGTTCCGGAATTCAGGCAGGAAAATCAATTCATTAAACATACTTCTTAACAATGAGGTTATACAGACATTCTTTTAATCACATTTAGATTCATTAAATCAGCCTCTTAAAAACTGCAGACATTTTTAGTTTCAATGTTTCCTACCTGTAAGATATATGCGAGTCTATGTAAAATTTTATTGGAAAGAAAACATGTTTAAAGATTTAAATTGCAGAAATAATAAACCTGCAATAACATGTTTCAGGATCTTTGTTATTAAATTTCATTGGAATGTTACATGCAGGCATCATATCTCAGTATTGTGGATCATTGGTCAGAAGAAACATTGAAAATGATACAGAAGATGTAAAAAATACAAATGTATTTGTTTCAGATGGCTTTATGATCTTCATCCATTTAAAGAAATCTTATATCTGAAGGTAAACAGGGAAATAACGTTTTGACATCTATCTTTTGCAACAGTAGAGCCTTGCTATAACAATGGTAAAAAAAACTTTCATTCAGTCTTCAATAATAAAAGATAAAAAAGTGCAGAATAAAGTGTTTTGCTAGAAAATTGGGATTTATCTTTCTACACACATCTATTTCTCAGGTACAAGGAAATTATATGCAGATATAAAATATTAGTTCAGACACAAGAAACTAGGAAACTGAAACCCAATTTTGAATCTGTAATAAGTGAAAGAAACTTATGATAGAAAATTAACACACGTAATTAGAATTCTCAATGCCATTTTCCATTAGCGTCCATTAGAATTCCTTTTTATATCTTACATAATAAAAGCAAGTGTAATGTGTCTGTCTGTCTGCCTGTCTGTCCATTTGTCTGACCGAGCTCTCCAGCCAAATCTATCGCACGCAGGGACCTGGAATTTTTTACACGGAAGCACAAAGGGGCTGGCCACCAGACCTCGAAGCCCGATTTTCGATTTTTGAATTAGAAAAATTTTAAAAAAATTATTTTTTATAAAGTTTTTGTTCTTCAGTTTTTGTTTCTTAATTTGCATTATTGTGTTGCTATTATTGTGATTTGTTGCTATCATTTATTTTCAACTTATTAAATCGATTTATAACAATTCCACCATCATGACCGGACATGCTGCAGGCGAAGATGTGTTTATTTCAAGAATTCCTATAATCCCTTCCGATCTCCCGTTTCAGTTTAAGCGTCTACAATTCCCTGTTCGTTTGAGTTTCGCGATGAGCATTAATAAGGCACAAGGACAATCTCTCAAAGTTGTAGGGCTCGACCTCCGTAAGCCGTGTTTCTCCCATGGTCAACTGTACGTGGGTTGTTCAAGAGTTGGTAATGCCGATAATCTACACATCTTAGCTCCGAATGGAAGAACATTAAATATAGTTTATCCCGAGGCTCTCTAACGAAAAGGACAATCTAAAGAAAAATTATTGCCACTCTCCACTCTCCCAAACTAACTCTGACTGTCATGCTTTAAATGATGATGTTATTGTTTAGTGCTCTCTTGAGAGCATGAGCAATAATCCGAATGGTGCTGCTTCCCAGTGCTGCAGTACCAACAGACATTAATCGGTCAGGGGCCCTTGCGACCCCAGCCCGAGCTCCACAAACATACACAAACACTCTCCTCTTCTAATTCATTGTCATCTAAGTTTAACTTACACTTAAATTAAAAATTTAATTGGTTCTCAACTCCAAATTTCCTGTAAGCAGGATGTTTTATTTCATCCATGTTTTCGTTACTTTTTATTTTTTCTGTACTGTACTCTCTATCTTTCCCTTTCAACTCTTTCCTATCTTTGATTTTGAATTTTTTATGTTTTACTTTTCTTTAAACTTCAGACCAATGATTATAACCACATGACTACGGTTTCCTAGCATGTGCTAATATGAGGTCTGTTCTCATTTAAACTAATTTTTTAACAGATGGCTCATGGTTAGGATATATTGTTCCTTTTTATCCACGGGGAATGTTGTGTGTGTGGGGGGGGGGAAGAGAGAGAGACAGTCTACATGTCCTACACTACTATTCCTGCGCTATTCACTTATCTGCATTTTCTAAATGCACGGGCAACGCCGGGCGGGTACAGCTAGTATAATTATATTTTCTGGTTTTGCGTGAAAACTTCCAAGATGACATATCTTTAAAAGTGTTTGTCGATGGTGTCTATTATTTTTATTCCAGATTATTATATTCTTCTCCTAGTAATGAACATTAATAATTTACTAAAAGCATTTATTTAGATATCTTTTATTACTTCCATACATAGTGAGATCAAAAATGCATATTCATCAGTTTACAAATTTGTAAACATTACATTTTTTATTCGAAAAACTATACTTTTTTCAGTTGTTCCCACAGATACTATAATTTTGTTTAAAAGTTTTAATTAAATGTGTAAATCAATTAAATTTACTTTTTAATGCTTATCAGTGTTTCAATTTACATTCATTTCTCATATACATATGAGTATATGAACACATACTTTCATAAACCAGAATATTTTTTGATAAAAATTCATGAAATTGATTTATAATGTAGTTTAATTTTCCCCCACAACAGATGATACAGAAGTCCTTTCATAATTTTAAAACATGAAAATGAAAGTTTTCTAAGAGTGATTAAATTGATTGCTATCATGATTTTAAGTATGGACAACTTTTGGTACTCAACTGTTATTGCAACTGGATTCAGGCATGTATGTGTATATATATACTCATACATATGTACGTACATGTATACACCCATACATGAATACATACATCTGTAGATAGATTTCTGCATCTGGTCCTGATAACAGAAGAGTGCCAATATTTTTAAGTTTGAATAATAGATGATTTTCCAATTAAATAGACTCATATTAGTAGTACATTCAAAACAGGGGGAAAAAAATCCATGCAACCAAATGATTCTGCTGCAAAAACATCCAACCCTAAATTAACCTCGCAGAGTTTTATGGCTATAGCAATTTCTAAGTGTTACTCCTATAAAAAAAATATAATTCAACACTCTCATATGTTCTTATTAATTCGTAACATAGAAATCATTTATTATGATCAGAAGCAATTTTAGGACTGCTCTACATTTACCTCTGCTTATTTTACAGAATTTATAATAGTGCCTTTCTTTTGAACAAGTATATATCATCCATAATACATTCTTTAAGGTAAAATACTGTATAAATATATAGCGGAAAGGACTATAATTTCTAAAAGAACATAGATTTAATCACAATGTAATTTATATAAAAGCAACAATGTCCCTTCTCCTCTTACTGGTTTAAGAACTAGTGACGAGTATTATTGTCACCAAATACTGCATTACTTGAATATGCATCAGATGTAATAGAGTTTTCCAGGCCATAGAGCTACAAATTCTACTAGTACACTGAGTATATTAATAAGCTGAATGCGCTCATGATTCGCAAATCTCTCGCAAACTCAATGATTGATGCACCAAAAATGAAACTATTTATTAAGGTATATAACTACAAATAATATTTGTGCATTCAGTTTATTTTAAGATCTGTGACAAAAATGAAAGTATTTATTAACACATTTCTATATACATTTCAAAATACATAACCGAAGAGAAAGATACACAAAATATGCTGGTAGAGACTGAATTTTATTTCAATTTTTCTTAAATATTCCTTTATTTGAATAAAGTAGATCAATAGGTTATTTAAAATGTATTCCACACAATTCCTCTTAGATTATTTTTCAAAAAAAAAAAAAAAAAAATATCTAATGAAACAAATGCTGTGTCTCTTTGCTGTACTGAAAGCCCACAAGGTGTGTTTCAAATCAGAGCAAACTGAAGAAGAAAAGGTCTGTATGCTTTATGAATACGAAGTTTGTAACATCAACCGCTGATAGCTTACGGAAGTTAACAGGTGTCACTTGACCGATAGCAACAATATGTCTTAAGCAACTTGTCTGTGTTACTATGATTAGTTTTCTTATGTATAGTTTTGTATTTTTTATGTATAATTTATAATAAGCTTAATCTAAAAAAAATCATAAACAAACTCCCATGGCAAAAAATTATTAGACAATTACTTCCATTATGTATTGATGAATTTTTTTATACAATTACATTTTAATGCTGTCTACCCATCCAAGGTCAAACAGTTAGCTTATGCAAGGCAGAAATGCTAAACATCTGACTAATTGTGCAGAGACACTTTTGTGATATCTGCACATTCTGACCAGTCATTGGGATATACTTGTTTACATCTGCATTGCCTGTGAAGTGAGATTGAACGATTAGGCTACTAGAATGAGGAGTGATTAGAGTTTCGAGCATGAGGGTGCGTTTTCCCCTCGCTCTCATTTCGGTTGAAACTTCGTTGATTTTCTGCACTCGTAGGCACTGCTAGCAGGTTTGTCCCATTGAACCTACTGTTCTGGGTACTGTAAAATAGCGTTGTGTGCCGTACGTGCGATGCACCTTTAGTGTGTGCCACTGTTGATTTTATTTGTTCTCTGCAGGAACTTTGTTCTTGACTTCATCATTTTGACTTCCCCAAGACAACCCATGGTACGGACTATGGCCTTCATAACAACTCTTAAATGATTACAATGATTTCAAGAGCCGTAAGGAAGATGGCACCTTGGATCAGCAAGATTCTATCCCATATGCTCTGACTCTGAAGTTTGTCAAGCTACTAACGAATGATATGCCTGACTATGGGTTAATGTTTCTGGAATTAGCACTTAAATCTACCTCTGATACTATCAGGGTTGCCACTCAAACAGGAGAATGAAATTCCCTGACTTTTCCTGGTTTTTCAGGTGTGTTTTAAGAAAATTCCAGGCTATCCGTGTAATGCACTTTGGTTGTGCTAAGCAGTAAATTTATTATGGCACCACTTGAAAACACAAAAATTTGCCAATTACATATGACTTATAATCCCCAAAGCATTACTATTTTAATTGTTTTCTTCACTGAATATTGAGATTAGACTCTGTCCGATCTGGATTAAAAAATGTCTTTTTTGCAGCTAAACGAAAGAAAGAAATCTATTTAATGATATTTTTTAATTAAATTTAGGTATTTGATATTTATTTAGCAGCATACATAAGCAAAAAATATGTGCATTAAATTTCGTGATGTTATGTCATCATACTCCTAGAATTAACTTCAAGATTATGCTAGAGAAGAAATTTGAAAATATTATTTACTAATAATAAATAAATTTAGAGGGAAGAAGCAACATTAAATGATATGAATAACATTAAAATAATTAAAAACTGAATTACTCTAATCAACGATATTTTGGCGATTATATGGTTAGCCTAGATGACTGATTAGAATTTTTAAATTTTACTGCAAAATGCAAATAAGGCATTTATTAAAAAGTAAAAAAAAAAAGTTAAAAAGATTTTGCGGTAAAATCCTACTATACACTACGACCTAGGCCCGATTTTGAAAATTGCTGCCAACACCAAAATGACGCGTTTACTGCTCATCATAATGTCGCCAAATCCCGTGTGTAGCGTACATGGAGGTTAGAATAGTAGAACACATGGAGGCTACTCTAACCTGCATGGTACCGTATACTATGATTAAACCGATTTTCTTTTACACAAGAATATGTATTTTCTTTAGTTCAACATGCACTGCACATGTACATGCGAGTTTCTCGATTCTCGCGTCTACTGGAAACCAAAGCTACTGGAAACACTAGCCTCTAGACCCTGCAAAGTTTGTGCTCCAAGCATGCGCAGTAGGCATATTTTCAGCATGGTAACCTTCGACGCTTGGCGATGAATTCAGATTTTACTTACGCATGGCACATACGAACCCTGCAAAGTTTGTGCTCCAAGCAGTGCTCAGTGCTCATACATACGAGAATTTTTTTAATGGCGACTAAAAGCGTGTGGGGAAATAGATGTTATTCATTTTTTCCACTCGTACTGATGTTTTTGAATTGCTTTAAATTAATGCTCAGGTTTATGTAACGTGTAATAATCGATTAACTTAACCGTATTATTTCATTTATTGATTTGTCTGATAAAATATATTATACATGATTATACGTGCAGTAAATCAATAAAATATTTGTGTTTTCAAAACATTCTCTCTTTCTGAACACTTTATTTTTCTAAAATAGGGAAATATTTTAATTTATTATTATTTGTAACCAAAATGCACGTAAAGCTCGCACTTGTTATTTTAAAACTATAACAAATAATACACTTAAGTGTTATGTTATAAGCCATGCAACCTTGAACTATTATTAATTCACCAGTCGAACTATAATCTTTGGTTAATAACTAGATATTTTCCTCATATTTAATGCCTAACCTGAGCCTGTGCCCTATGTATACCGAAAAACAATATAATATTTTGTAGAAGCGTAGTCAGGTAGTGACTATTTATAATGTATTAGAGTATTTTAAGCTAGGCACTGTATTCTTTTATTATTATGAATATATATTGTATTCTATACAGTGGCTCTCAAAAGTGTTCACACAGTTATGAGTTTCAATCAAATATTACTTTGTTCATTAATAAAAATTAAGATTTGAGGATGAGCATTCTTAATAATATTTTGTAAATTTCTCTCAGCAAAACCACATTTATTATTTTATGAATTTAGTGAAACTTTTTTATTTTGTAAAATCAATAATCAAAAAGAAAAGTTACTTTACACAACTCTTTGTACATTTTAAAGAAACCTGCACATATTAGTAGTATTCCTGCCAGTTAATATTTTGTAGGAGATCTTGCAGTATTTATGACAGCTTTCAAACATCTAGGTACAGAGTTCACCAAATTTTTTTGGTAATATCTATTCCTCCTTTTTTCCTATTTTAACTATTTTTATTTTAGCGTTTGTCTTAAGGCTGTGTTTTCATATTGTAACCTCAAATTCTCTCCAAATATGTTCTATTGGGTTTAAATTTAGTGACTGAGGTAGTGTTTTCAGAACTTTTGGACAGTTACAGGGACACACCGAAGGCAAATATTGAGAGTGTGTGCTATCCTGATAAAAAATAAAGTTGTTTCTAATAACCAAATTTCAACATTTCTTAGTGCATTTAACTTAAATATGTAATCATCACCAAGCATAATGCCAACATAAAAGATTACTATACTCTTTATTATTCAGTTACCGATATAAAAAAAAATTGTTTAGGTATCACTGCATGAGTCCTTACTCAAGCTGTCATGTGTTAATAAACATGCAGCAGTGAAAGCAAAATTTAATGCATAATAATTCGAAATGTTGGGTCAGAAGTGTAAAATATTCATAGATGTAAACGATGTTTCTATGTAGATTGTTTCAGTTTGTGATGTATGCCAAGCAGATACACAACTACGGAGCCAAATTATTAATCACATAAATTTATGCTAAAATGATTGTTTCTTCAATAACGAGGTATATTTAATGCTGAAGTGAAATTAAGAATCTGTATTCTCCACATGTTTTATGATGGGGGAATAAAATGTGTATCCATAAAGCATACAAAAAATATCCTAAAAAAAGTTGGTGGCTTTGATCTCAGACTTTGTACTGTATTTGTTTTGCAGGATTTCTTCCGTATTACACAATACAGCTTTTTATCAATAAATGTTTATCAGCTTTATTAATAATTTTTTTAGCCGATAGGATTTCAATTATGCTAAGCAATTGCCAGTGTATATTCAATTATCAACCCCTTAATCATCATTTGTACTCTTCATAATTTCATTGACCCCCCCAGGGAATCAGTTATCATCCCCATTGAGAACCAGTGGACTGGTTTGGTGCCATTTTTATTCTTCTCTGATTCATCTTCAACTCAAAATAGTGCTGATTTGTCCGTTGCCTTCGCTCTCCAATTTCCTTTTCCCTGTTTCATTAACTTCTTGGAAAATTACTGATACCATGAACATCTGCATTCGTCAATTAAAACAGTTTAGCACAGATTTCCAGGCCTAGTTTAGCTTTAATTCCTAATAGTATTTATTAAATATTTTGGTATTCTTCTATTCTAAGGATCGGATTCAGAAATATATGCATATATACACACACATGTATTTCTACATCTGGTCCAGAAAAGTTCCAATATTTCTTTTATACAATTTACTGTTGACAAAATAGTGAATTTTGCATATGTTCCAAATATATATACATGAATTCACTTTTGATTTTGTTTCATTGTCCTTTTTTTAGCCCAGAAGGCTATTTGTCTCAGAACAGCATTTTGCATTAAATAACTATAAACAGCTGTATCACCTTTCAAATTGTTGCCATCAAATAATATCATATTTGTATTATATTTAAGAAATTAAATAATGAAGAATCTGTTTCTGACATTGTGAAAAAACAATGGTACCTAGAGTGATAAAATTTTGAATCATGTAGTCCTCCAACTGAACACGGCCCTGAATTTGGAATTTGTTTTATTGTCTATTTTATATTTTGTAAAACTTTAATGAATTTTTGATTAAAAACTCAATGATTTCAAATACAGAATTTTGGATTTCTGAATGTGGTGGTTTTAGAGAGGTGATGCTCAATACCAATGCTTATATTCTCAAAAATAGTACGTCTTTTTGAGAAGTGTCATTTAGATAGATCGCTATAATTATCTCAAATAGGTAATGGAATTATTTAATCCAGTATCAGTTTTAAAAATGGCTATTTATTCTAAAAGAAATTTAAAAGTAATACAAGTTTAAATGTTTTCTCTATATTTTTCACTACATATGATAAACTTTGGTACTTTGTTGGTTATTCTGGCATGCAGCGGGAGATAGTCTATTCCTGCTCTTTCCAGAATCCTGAGAGTCCCCTTAGGGTCCTGGCATATGTAAAAAGTCCAAAGATGAAGTTTCTCCAATTGAGATAGTCGTGTGTGTATGGGGAAAATGGAAGCCCTGAGCTTCAGTGATCGGCAAGAAGCTGACGGGAAGCACATGATCATGTATGTCGACTCCGAAATTACATATGATTGATATATTTATGATAGGTCTACAACAAAACAGAAATCTCGTACTGGTGATTAAGTATTGTTTAAAATTTTTTGAACTGCAGTACATTTGCCACAAACGTTTTAACTTAGCTATACAGTAGAAGTCCAGAAATCCGCAATGCTTGGGACGAGAGGTTGTGCGGATTTTAGGATTTTGCAGATTTTAGGACAGAAAAGATAAATCATATATTTAGAGTAAAAGTGCAAAAAAAAATAAGGCATATTACATACATTAAATTATTATATGCATTATTACAATAATATCACTATAACAATTTATTATTATATATATTTATTGTATTATTCATTTATATCAGTGATTACAGGGATATTTAAAAGCATTAAGGACATATACAATAAAGACGTATAAAAATAAGGGATATTAATAAAGCATAAAATATTTCATATTTTTTACATATTTCAAACATTTTTTGATGGAGGTTTGTTTTAAAACTTTAGGGGTATCTGCTGAAAGTTTTTCCCACAGGCTTTCAGATAACGAATATCAAATGAGTAAATCGTGTTTTTTTTTTTGCCTTGCTGCTGACTGAAGAAAAAAACTTTTACTAAGATGGCAATAATTTGGTACTTCAGTTATGATGTCATTATTTGGTAACTATTTTTTCTTCAGCATTTCGTTTTCCATATTGCAGCTTCCCGAACCCATAAATTGATTGTTTACATTTTGAGAGGTAGTGTGGATTTCAGGTCGGCGGATTTTTGGTATTTGACTGTATTAGGAATATAGATATGGTTTTGTTTCTTGTATTTTGTCATCTTCAGAAATCGTAAATGAAATTCTACTGCAGTAAGTTTCTCAGCAAATGTGTTTATTTTCATTTTTTATTTTTTAAAATTCTTTTTAACATTTATGATTTTCCTTAAAATATAAGCACTATATGGTTACATTTTGTTTAATAAATGCAGGTTTCATGATTACATTTTAAACACATATGCATGAAAATATAAAAAGGAAAATTCAAGATAGTCACATGTGATTTAAAACAGAATTGCATTTCATTGCCAATGTATAGCTCTCCCATAGTTCTAAAATTATTTCATAACAATTAACATATTGATAAGATTATTAAACCAATGACCATTTATCATATAACGTTCCTTCTTGTTTCAACACTTCAATGACTCTCAATATCTTTTTGAAAATGGAATAAATAGAGAAAGATTCAGCTTTCCATTAGTAGCAGCCACTGATGAGGGGGTGAGGGTACAGTGTATGAATCGAGAATGATTCTCTCAATAGAAATTATGAGGGGATAGCAGTGGATGAATCAGCACTATTTTTACCACAGGATGAAATGGGAAATAATCACAGGAACTACACTTGTTTTTAACAATTAGCACTTGAAGTATGTTTTCGCCTAACATTCAAAAGCATTAAAAGGAATTTTATTTTATCTTTGAAGTTGCATGTATTCAGGTTTTCACATGAAAGTTTGTCCCCCCTTTTAATATTAGGCAAAGCACTCAAGAGCTATCTGCCTAAAGGGAGGATGCAGTGAAGGACTTTCTAAGGGAAAACTGACTCATACATTGCACATAGGGAAAACAATGAAAACAGCATGTAACTGGCCCATTTGCCAGGATTTGAACTTTGGACTGAACTAACAGTGTTCAGTGGCCATGGTGAAAGGGGATAGCTCAAATTGCATAGGGTCCATGTTTGGAAGGACTCTCAAGTTTTAACTTTTTCCCAGGCTGATGTAAACAAGTTAACTACCAGTGTGATTAATAATAAAACCAAGAATGATTAATAATAAAACTAAGAAATGTTCTGTTTACTTTGTTCTCTTTTTGAGATAAAATATTTTTAATTATTTACTATGACATTCAACAGATTAAAAAAATAATATATTTATTACAGTGCGATCACTTTGACTTCCCCTCCTTATCCAGTTTACATATATTTTATCACAGCATCTTAACAATCATTGTATTCATTAGTTTTTGTATCCAAAATAAACAAACCCTATCATAATGACCACCTCTCTAAGATAACCATATCTGAAAGTAACCAGCATTTCGAAGAATATAAAGAAATACTAATACTGAATTTCACCCCTCTAAGATAATCACAACCACCCTTCCCGTAGTCATCTTAAGAGAGAATTATAATTTTTCTTAATATAAGTCTTTGTCAGTAAATAAATTATAATATTAATAATAATATTCTGTTAATTTATTGCACAAACAATAACGTTCATGTGCACGAAGTAGGTTTTGTTTTGAAAAAACTTTCTCACATTCATCACATATAAATTTGGGAACAGTTCTTAATGTAGGAGCTAATTCCTCTAATTTCGAAGGATGACACTTAGTATATGCTTCCGTAGATTTCGCCGGAATGAATAAGATCTTGAACATTCCGAACACAAAAAATTGCCAGACATACTGATCACGCTGAATAAACAAATTGCTAATTTAGGGTTAACTTCTACAATGTGACAAAATTTAGCGAGACAACAAATCCTTATTTGCCAAACTGGTGATACATCGCCAATACTGTGTAGCGGAAACCAGCCAATACCGCCAATGGAGCTTGTCAGTGCGCATGCTTGAAGCACAAACTTTGCAGGGTCTAGAGGCTAGTCTGGAAACTTGCTTTGCCTTTCTAAAAGACAATGTGATTGGAGCTGCGAAAATTGGCTCTGTGCCAGTTGCCCGTATGACGCTAACATGCGCTAAGAAAGGGATCGCTTCCAACGTCAGTGCAAAACTCACGTTTTTTGGGGACTGTATGAAATTCCCTGACTTTTCCCTGAATTTTTTGGTCAATTTGTGAATTTCCTGACTTTTTCCAGTTCTCTCGGTTTTCCAGGTAGCGTGACAACCCTGTACTATTGTTACAACTAACGATGAGGACCCCAAGGAAATAGATTTCAAACCTGTAAGCTACAAGTGTGGAAGAGCACCGGTCTCCCTGACTACACAGTGTGACAACAAATTTGCTGCTCTTCCAGTGGAAATTGAAACTTCCATGAAACATTTTAATGAAAACTCCATCAAAATTGCTAGAAATGAAACCCATCTAAAGCTAGGGAAAAAAAATTACTCTAATCCCAGGACTTATTTTCTCTTCAACCGCAGAATGA
>KK113119.1:1378724-1394768 GCA_000611955.2 Stegodyphus mimosarum | reverse complement strand
TAGGGATGATTTCTAATCTGCAGACCCCGAATGCAATGAACGTCACCTTTGTCCTGGGATTAATCCATTGTCATGGATATATTGATTATATATTGTCATCTATTATATTCGATTATTTTTATCGATTATATAATTTATATTTGTTATATCTGGATTTTCGATATGACAATATCGATTATATTTTGGGTGCTGCAAGCAAGGGATAACATTTTGAGCAGATAATGCTGACCTGTATTATATGTAGAAGGAATTCTTATATTATAAGCTTGCATAAGCTATAGAAAAATACTTTGACAAATTCCAAAAGAGTACTGTTTTCTGTTTTTAATTTCAATTAGTTTGAAGAGATAGCTAATTTTCTTCATCTATTTCATCTGCTTCAAAATAGCCAGTTTTTCGACTTTGGTCAAAGAATTTGAATATACATTGGGGCCTTTCAAAGATGAAATAGTAACAGAATGTCAAATCATTTACAGAAATGGTCTTAAATTGCACGCGGGCGAAATGCTCGATCTGAAATTAGCTGATTCGCCGTAGTTTAAGAACGAATGTTAACAAAACAGAATTTGTTAACTGATTTAAAAGAATTACTAGATATTTGGATATTTGTCTAAACATACATGTAAAACCAACGCAATGAAAAAATTCAAATTCCTGCTTTTGTTTTGCCTGAAATCTAAAGGTTGACAACAGAAAAAATTTTTCTTGTGCGCAATTTGTAATTCAAATATATTGAACGCTAAAATTAAAAATTTTCAGATTCACATTTACTCAAATAATTGTAATATATTGACGTAAACCCTAAATAACTTTTGTTAAAAACAATATCCAAAAATTTCCTGATAGAGACAAAATTTGACAATAAAAATGACAGTTTATCTTTCTAATATTTATAAGATGTTCCTATGAAGCATAAAGAATAAACAAACATTTTCATTCAAATAATTATAAACTTTTTTTTCTTACTACAACTTTCAGCCACAAAATTTTACGGCATTTCGATTTTCGTAAAGTTTGTAAACGTGAAAGAAAATTAATAAAAAGTATCTTCGCCAACAATTTCTAAATACTCATCGGCAATCTATTTCTTTTTGTAGTCTTATTAATTTTCAATTACGGGGAAAAAATTTCACATTGTATACATGTCCCCAAACAATGCTATTATTTTTAATATGAGAATTCGTAATTGAGGGTATTTATAGCTTGATAAGTACAGATAAAAATTAAGCAAATTTGTATCTTCAGATCTTCGATTAAGGTTAATATCACAGTGTAAATTAATTAGCTCTATTTCTAGATTTTCCAGAGCGTTACTGGCATTGATTTTTAGTAAGGAAGATGATGTAAATCGAATTCGAAAACACTAAAACATTTTCTTCAAACTCTTGGCACAAAAATGCTAATTAATTTACAAAACATGTATTCCCGTGCCGCATAAAAATGCTTTGGGTATCGCCAATTTGAGACCACTGATTTACAGACTTATATGAATACGATCTTTTACAACAGCATTCCACCGCACTGATCAGCGTAGTGATCAGCAATGCTAACTGCCGTATTGTTGGGATCGAGCTAGAATCTCAAAGAAGGCTCGGATGTTTGGTTTGGTTAGTTGATTAAAGCAAAGTGCACTAGAGCTATCTTTCTATGAAGGGAGATGCATTCGTGGAGGGCTTCCTAAGTGAAAATTGATCGAATACGCGTTTACACATGGGAAAAGCGTGAAAACGCCCATGCAGCGAGCCCGTTAGCCTGGAATCGAACTCAGGTCACTCGGATGTTTGTAAGTGTGTAGTGTCTTCGCGACATTAAGGTATTTGAAATGCACGGAGCTAATAATGTCCTCTCGAGTGATTTTGCGATACGTGAAGAGAATTAGGAGACCCTTGGATCCGTTCCTCGGGGATTCTCCTTCAAAATAGGAACATATTTCCTATCCAAGGCCGCTGCCAATGACAGACGTAATCCTGCGTTCCTCGCTGAGATAAAACTCGTACACATGAACTGACTTAACTATTAAACAAGTAGGGTAATTCACTGCAGTAACAACAATATTAGACGTCATTTTCGTTTTACTACCGTTTTAAGGCGATTCCATGGTAAACAAACAACGGTACTTCTCCAGTACAACATCCCATTCTTCTAGAAGATTTTTTTTCTCCTGTGGAAATGGTTGCTGCAGAGGTGTAAGGTTTAATCATAATTGCACTTAATCTAAACACTCGATAAGCTTCTTAGACTGCCTTAGCTTAGCTTCTTAGACTTAGAATTCAGTAACAAGAGATGATTACAACAAGCCTAATGCCTCTAAAAATTTATTTGCTCTTTGGCTCTAAGTTACAAAACCTAAAATATTTAAAACAAATTTGACATCCACATTTTCCAAGCTGGTATTGCAGCAGTATTTCATTTATTTCCGAAATAATATCAAATCAGAAACTAGGAACTTCGTTCCACTGCTAACGCGTTTTCTTATGTAATTATATGGTTATCCAAAAATTCTGCAGTTTAAAAAAATGCCTAAATTCCAATATTGATATTAATGGTTAATTGTTTCAATGGATTGACCTTAAACTGTTACAAGTAATACATTGTTACATGCCTACGAGTTCGTAATAAATTGCATGTACACAGACCCGATGAGAGCTTGATAAAATTTATTTTGCCAAAAGAAATAGTTCAAAAAGTTTTCACAGAAGTACTCGTACAGCTCTTCTCAATATGACAGAGCACAATCAATATTTACTACTTCAAACTGTTAAGAATGTTAAACGCAACGCAATGGAAAGCCCATGTAAAGAGTGAAGCTCGCACGGAGATATCTCAATAAACCTAAATAAAATCTGAATTAAAATTTACAACTGATACTCTCTCCGGTCTTATATAGTTTCGCCCGATCGCTGAAAAGTTTCTAGTACCTTAGATTTCTCGAAATTGCTGAAAGACATACACAGTTTCAGTTACATATGGTCGGATACAGTTACAGTTACATATGCATTGAACCAATTACAATTATACTGAGACCGGATCAAAATGCTACCGAATGGCCATGTGTAGTTGGAAGACATCTGGCGAATTTGGCGACAAAAAATTAGCCTCTAAAACCGTAGCACTATTCGCTAACAAGATAGCTATTTACCCCAAAGTTA
Organism: Stegodyphus mimosarum; assembly: GCA_000611955.2. NCBI lineage: Eukaryota > Metazoa > Arthropoda > Arachnida > Araneae > Eresidae > Stegodyphus > Stegodyphus mimosarum. The sequence goes on along the minus strand of KK113119.1, from coordinate 1,391,619 downwards.
AATGAATGTGGGCTTGTAATCTTAATTTTTCAGCGAAATTTCACATTTTTGGAGCATTTCATGTTACATAACACAAAAATACTACAATTTCAGTAAAGTTGTTTACGTATATAAAATTCGTAACAATATTACTTGGAATTTTAGTTTCAGTTAGCTTTAAAAGTCGTTTGTTTGGGGCAAGATAGAGAGGATTTTCTTCTCCCCAGAGAGAATTTTTATCACTGAGCATTACTTCGCAACACGTGCTTAAGAAAAAGCACTTGAAGCTTTTTTACAGATGTTTAGAAATGTTTGTGAACCTAGCAAGACATTTATTTTCCCCTCGATAGCCTGATCGAGAAATTAGAAACGTTCATTATAAGAAAGAAAGTGGCCGTGCGTATGCTTCGAGTTCGGAAAAAACGGAAGAATAAAATGTTGAAGTCATCAAAAAAAGAGTCGTAACTCTTTGGGATAAACTTGTCCCCATCTAGCATGAAATGAAGTGTTTATAAAGCTCATAGTGTAAATTACCAGTTGAATTTCAAGTGATGGACTTTAAACAATAGAGCGATGCTATCCATTAAAAATGTCATTAATATCTTTTTTGGAATTTTCGCAATCTTTGAAATTTTGCGCACGATTTTTGGATCACCCTGTATAAGCAATGTAGAAAGCTAAGTCTTGCCATTAATCAGACACCACTTTTGCAGGTAGAATGAGGAAGCGTTCTTGGCTGAAGTTGCCCACCTTGTCTCAGTCTGTCGCTTGTTACTGAAACTCCTATAATTTGCACTTCTGTTGGAGTTCACAGAGATTAGAAGTGAAGGAGGGATTTAAAATAATGAAGTGACTTGAGAATTAAAATAAGCCTTACATAATGGTGATGTCAACATACCATTCTGTGAAATGTTCATCCCACAGATGTTTTTGTCCACAAAAGTACTAACAATTTTTAGACATTATTGTCATGAGAGATTTCACTGCAGTTAGTAAATTCGTTTGCTCCATTCTCCTCTTAGAGTATAATAATACATTTATTAGTTAAACTTCAGTGTAAATTAAAGAATAATTCACACTGCCATGCTTTCAATAAAATTTCTGCTTACTTGGATTTTTGATAATGCTACTTCCCAATTTCCTTTAATTGAATCCTATATTTTGTCTGCGGGTCCATCAAAACATGAAACTTTAATAAACTGATCTTTATTAGTTCATAAACGTTACAATGACATTTAGCAGAAACGAGATTCTTTCTTTTTTATTTTCTGATCGTTGCTCGGTAATCTTGCTTTTCTTTCCCTCATCTTATTGGACGAATACCTTCTATATTGCACTTATTATTTTTGCGGTTTCGTGAAAAACATGTTTCGTCACAAGTCCAAAACAGAGACGGTTGTTCCATATCCTTTTAAGAAATTTCTGGTGAAAGCTCTTTTATATGAAACTGGCTATATCATTTGCGTTTGATTCAATGCTGTAGGTATTTTTTCAATGACTCGAACCAGCCATTTTAAGCGTTTGGCACTACTAAGGCCAGAAGCGGAAGTCACTTTCTTATTGAGGCACCTAATAGGTAGGCCATCATTATTTCCTATGAAAGGACAGAGAATTTACAACCCTGCCTTCTCCGGGATTCGAACCTGGGTTCTTATCGGTACGACAATCTGAGTCACTAACCATTTTCCCCGTCTGTGATGTGTTGTAGCTTAATTTTTTTAATCACACATTTTCTGATCCTTCGTTACTGTCTGATAAGATGTATGCGTGCTTTGTTTAGCCACCAAATTATTTTATAATTGTAGATATTTTTGAAGTAAATTACTGAAACAATTTTCATCAATAAAATAATCTACATATGGTTAATATGAAAAAATAATGGTATGAAAAACTTGGTTTTTGTTATCAATTAATAAAATTTATTGTATTTATTAAAGCAAGGAACGTCTTTCTAAAGAATTTTGTTATTTAAATCCCAATTTTATGTCGTATAATTCAATATTCCTGTTACTGTTAACTTCCTGTGGAATTCCAATGATAATATTGTGTATCATAATGTTGGATTAAATACTTAAATGAATTTGTTTTTACATTCAGTACTAAAATATTTCCTTCAACCATATTTGGATGCTCGTATTTCTGTCGCATTTCTGTTCATAGTGCATTTTTGATGTGATATTGTTATACATTTGTGGGTTTAGCTGGATATTTTATTTCAAAATTTCAGCCTTTCCATTATCTCTCAGTGACAGTGCAAGGCTTTTATCCGTTATCAGGAGGTGTGCGCTAAATGAAATGCACCCGTCTTTTGGTGTACTGGAGGATGTGTGAATTTGAGAACTACCCGTTAATGGAGAATATCCGCTAAAGTGAATTGCCCTTTAATGGAGATTCGACTGCATATTTGTGTGTCAAAAGCTAAAGCTATGTAACGTATTTTAATAGAAGAACTGCATTTAAAAAACTGGAATGGAAGGATAGCATTTTCTTCTAAATATTCACAAATAGCAATTTTCCCATTTAACTGCTTCACCTTTGATAATGATGCTAAGTCTGACTTAAAGCTTAGTTTATATATGTCTATATCAGTATCTATATTATATATAGACTTTAATTTAGCTCAAAATGATGTATAAGAATATGAATAAGCGAAACTGTTTGAGATTATTGTGTTATTAGAAACATATTAATACACACTCATAGAATACAGATTTTACTTTGAATTTTATAGATCATCTATCTCATCATATGATGAGGTGAGCGAAAGGTGGTACGTGTTTTGCACTACGTGTGCATACGTGGAATGAAATGCTGTCGTGACAGCACTGTCGAGTAAAAAATTTTGGTATGTGATCAAATGCTATTATTAGAAAGTACTAACACCATGTGTTAGCAGCAAGTTTCTTGTAACAAACTAAACATCAAAACAGATGTACATTAAATATGACACTGTGTGTAAGGGAGAGATTTAACGTTTGAAAACTCTGAGTATCAAAAACATTATTATCGACTAAGGACATTTGTAAGTTGATCGTTAACAAGCAACAAAATCGTAGTTTTCATTACCTAAGCGATATGAGGCAATCAGCAGAAGTCCTTACTGCAGTCATACGTCCTCATTAGACACTCGTAATTGCAATATTTACCTGAGACTTATGTTGCCAATTGTGTTTTTTCCGTGGACATCTATAAGACTTGGAGTGCATGCTGAATAAGCTTTTGAATACTGATTAATCTTCGTATAAGTGAACTGTAAAAAGCATAAACAGATATCTCAGAGTGTAATACAGGAAAGCAAAATTTATGATGACAGCTCGGGATTACCGGTACGGTGAAAGACGAACACCTGGCTTCAGTGACTGATGAAAGCATACAAATTGCTGTTTTATTTATTGTTATGGAAGTAACTAAAAGCACCATAAAAACAGCGGGTGTAAGTAACGTAAGATGTTTTACGAGGCGTAAAATTGATCTCAGAATACACATAGAAGCCTGGTGAATCTTGCATTGTCCTGTAAAATTCAAGAAAGCATTGTCCATTTTTATGAAATTTACAACTTTTTTAAAACAGTTAAATTTTATTTAAGGCACTATTTATAAATCAAAGTTATCAGTAGTTATGAATAAAATTTGTGAGATCAGTCAAGATTGATAGACAAGAGATAAGACTCTACTGAAAAAAAAAACCAGTTTGGTGTTAAAGAATTCTGTTAGTTTTCACCTCATATTATTTACAGAAAAATATACGTCAAGAAAATTTTTGAGATCTACTTTTCTCAAAGGCATGCTTTTAGGAAGAATATTTTATATCAATATTTCACAAGGTTAATTATATTGTGAATAACTATCTAACTCAAGGTTCTTTGTATTCCTTCTTCTACGTTTTTGTATTCTCTAAAAGGAAAAAACTGATTTAATTATAGGCTTATCGGGAAACTAATCGGTGGTACGAAAGAAATTAAAGGTTTTTAAAAAAATTAGGCTTTCTTATAAAAGCATATAATTAAATGGCTCATTATGATTTAATTCTGAACTCATGTTATAAATTGCTAAATTTTACAGAGAATTTCTGCACAAAATGATAACGTTTTACTGTTAACTTTTCTGAAGAGTTTAAACTGAATTATGTATTTGTAAGGAGAAAAGCAGATAAATCTGATCACATGTATTTTTCAGCGAATAGGATGGTAAAATCATTTTAAGGGAAAGAATTATTTCCTGCACCCTTTGGCACAAATAAAATTCCCTTAGCGTATTAAACAGTAAGCCTCATTAATTTACCATTTATACTGATTCTTCTTGTACAAGAAAGTATTAAAAATATAATAGTCAAGTAGGCATGATCTGAAACTATTCCTTTACATTAAGCTATCGATACACTTAAAGACATCCAATATATTGATAATTTAAGGTAAATATAGTTCACAATTACTTCAAATTCTGCTGCATTTATTTTATCGCAAAACTTGTACTTTTTTTACATAGAATATTTGCTTGACTACTTAAACTTTTAGATACATTAGATTATTTCGAAGCAGGAGACATGAAAAATGAGCAACGCCCTCGCCGGGACTCGAACCACGGACCTCTCGAATACGCGCATATCGTGCTGACCACAACACCACGAAGGCATGATAAGAAGGCGGAAGAAATACCTTATATACTCCCCCTTTTAAAGGGCGACTGGGAATAGTGGACTCAATCGTCAAATCCTGGTGGTGGAAAATCATTACCCACCACCTTATTTAGTGCGGGCGCCAATGTAGAGTTATTAGAATACTTTGTAGTAGGCGGTGGGAAAATTGATTCGTAGGTAATTGTAATGAGAAAATCTATAACAGTGGAGTAAATAGGATAATATTTCGAAGTTGGCAGAGACAGTTGAATGATATTATACTAATATTTTGAGTAAAATTATGTAAATATGTATTTATATGTCGAAAACATAAAACACTCTTTGGATGCATACAAGAAATTTCTGCAATGATTATTTTTTTAAATGGTTTGAAAAAGATATTAAAATAAATTTATATTTTGATTGAATGTTAGCTCTAAGCTCTGAAGCAATTTAGTTTACAAAATTAGCGAAATGGTTAAAAACTAGATTGCTACATTTCATGAAGCATTGCTACATTTATTAATTCTTCATAAACCACTTTTTACAAACAAACTGTTTATTCAGGTGCTGGCATTTATTTAAATGAACTCCTTTCTCCTGCGATCAAAATCACGATTTCATAGTTCTTTCGTAAATTTGTTTAAAAATTACTCAGCATTTGCATGAACATCCCTGCTAAAAATGCCCATAGAAACCAGTAAACCTTTTTTATGGGTACCCATAAAAATCTATGGATTTCTGTTGACATTTAGTGGTTTCTATTGGTCTCTGTGGGTTTTTCTTTCCGGACTCAAAATGCCCCATAGAAACCAGTAGAACCTTCTACTGGTACCCATAGAATTCTGTTGGTCTCTACTGACTTTTAATGGATTCTATTGATCTCCGTGAGTTTTTCTTACTGGTGTATCAACTGACACCCCTACAACCAACATCTGTGTCAAAACTTTCGACTGGTGTGTATTAATTTACAATGACTTCTACTGGCATCAATATAATCGAAATGGTATAATTGTAGCCTACTGATTATTTTAAGTTATTTACTTTTATTTCCTATATTTGATACTGTTGGAATTAAGGTCATTTCTGTTTTGTAAGCAACAGAAAGGTTTAAAATTAAAAAATATACAAGGAACCCTCTCGTTTTCACCTCTTCTCTAAGACGATCAGTATTTCTAAGAATACAAATAAATAAGAGCATTAAATGTGACCTCTTTAAGACCATCAGAGTCACCTGGAAACGCAGGTGGTCGTTTTAGAGAAGAAAAATTTTTATGTGTGGAGTAGAAATATTTTTATTTTCCACTATGTATGCTCATTTAATTTCTTTTTAAAAACGTTTGTCGGAAACAATAACAGTAATCATATACACCCACACACAAGGATGTCTCTCTAAGGCGACCAACCACGCGTAAAAATGTTTCTTTGAAGTTGGTCGCATTAGAGAGATGATGTCCATTACCAGTATATATTTATATCCTCAGAAATACATTATCATTTAGAGGTGGTCGTCTTAGGTTGTATCTATTAAATAAATCTATCTAAGGCGACCAGCCACACTTCCAGAATTTTCTTTGTGGATGGTCGTCTTACAGAGAGGATGTTCAATACCAACATATACTTATGCTTTCAGAGACGATCATCTTAGGAAGGTGGTTTTGCCACGAGTTGGTTCTCTGAACACACACTTATATACGCATATATCAACATTTCTGATAGTACAAATTAACACCAGTATTAACCATTATCTTTTTAACGCGATCACGTTCATTCATAATTATAAAACTATTTTTCTCTGTGTTAACGCTGGAAAAAAAAAACGCGAGGGAAAAAAATTCCCCTTTTAAGAAGAAGTTTCTTAAAAGAGCAACATAGCGCCGTTCTTGTTAATGTTGTAATGAGATGTTTGCGTTTTGGTCTTGGTGGATAGTAGTTTGTAGTAATCCAACAAATAATATTTTTACTATGTTTTACTATTCATATGTTTATAATGAAAGATGAAATGTCAGCATTGATTGTGAATATGAAATAATACGCAAGGAAATATCAGTAAAGTCATGCACAATGTGTAATTGAGTCTAATGTTTGAGCGAACTTTGCTGACAGTTGAATAATTCTGAAATGGATTTTCTCCAGTGATAAAAAACTACTGCGTGAAATTGATTTTCCACCTTTAATTTTATTCTAAAAAGCAATGTGCTCAAAGACTGAAAAGGGATAATTTCAGATTTGATAATTTGGCTCAGTGTGTTTACAGCAGATGAAAAAACATATATTTTGCATTCTATTGAAATTGTATTTTTGAGAACTTGTTTTTTTTATAATAATTTAGAAATACTTTTTAAAGCTTGTTCATGTAGATGTTTTACCATTTGAATATTACGTACTAATAAATTTGATCGTACCTTTTAAAAAAAGATCTTGCATGATTCAGTTTTCAACTTTTCGACTAATGTGATGTGATTGGGCAGAAAGAATATTTTTTATGTCCTAAAAAATGTGCTCATTATATTTCGCCGAACAAAAAGGTAAGTTTTTTCAATGAAGTAAACACTGAAATATTTAATGTGTGTATTAGTTATTGAACGAGGTAGGCAAGACATACAAGTCAAGGAAATCTTTTTTGAATTACTAAAATTGAGTGAAAATTTAGATGATCATACAATAGCTTACATTGCTTTTCTTTTTCTTTTTGGTCCATTTTTCTGTACAAATATGAGACTAGAACCACATTGTTACATTAAATATTTCGTGCTATTTTGTTAAAACACATATAATCAAACATTTTTATGTATATTTTAATTTTCGTCATTATTAGTTTGATGAAGAAAATTTCAATTTTTTTTCGTAAATTGCTTTTAAAATAGAATTAGAGTTGTGAATAATTAATAGAGTTCAAGGATTATTAAATGTGCTAATCTTGGGAGTATAAAATAGAAATATGAACTATTCATTTGAAAAAAATTGCGTTAAGTGAAACCTCATATAGTGGTTATTTTCCTAGATAACCACCTTTGACAGTGACTCATTTGTCAGGAACATAATTAAATAACAGTACTTAAAATCACTGATAGTTTTGTGAAGCTACAAGAAACTGGCATTATCTGGAATTGTGGAGTTAATTGTTTATGAACGTTTTTTCGCTGTATAGTCAATTGTTTCAGGTATAGTAATTTTTACGTGTGTATGAATTTTTCAGAAATAATTGAAAGGTTTTGCAAGACAATTAAAACCAAAGCTTTTCAAATCATGAGTCTTGTAAGTGTACTGTTTTAGCATTGCTTTCAAATATAGTTAGAATAATATTTAAGATTTATTTTTTTTCATTAGTTATACCGCGGAAATGGTAGCAACAATTTTCTGCACTAAATTTATCTGTTTGCATAGATATTACTAACGCGGATAAAACTCTTTGTAAACAAATGCAACTATATGTAATATATCTGCTTAATTGGAATGAAAGTAATTATAACTGGGTGTGTATAAGGCTGTGTAGAAGATTTATTTATATTGCTAAATAATGCGCTACATAAATTTCATTTGGCATTGTAAATACAGAAAACGTTCAGCCTGAAACGGAACTTTTATACCATATAATCTACGTCAACAGCAATAGCTGCTTTGTCAGTACTTCAAATTTTACTTTTTAATTTCACTATTTAGAGTTTTTACGGTTCAAAATAATACACTCTTAGAAAAAAAACGACGCACCACTAACGCACCTAGAAGATATAACGCAAATTGGACACAAATTGATATGCATACAGGTTTCGACTTAATATGCAAAATTTTACATTTTGGCTACCAATGAATGAACGGTTGTCGCTACAGAGCATCTGATCTGCGCAACTGGCAGGATATTTAAGAGGAGAAATTACGATTCCAGGTCATAAATTCTTCACGAATTTCATTCCGTGTACTCTGGTAGACCGTAACTATGCCTCGCATACAGGTGCGCGAACGATATGCGCAATATGTCAGTCATAAATTCTTCACGAATTTCATTCCGTGTACTCTGGTAGACCGTAACTATGCCTCGCATACAGGTGCGCGAACGATATGCGCAATATGTCAGAATTTGAGAGAGGTCGTGCAGTTGGGCTCAAAGAAGCCGATTGATGTTATCGGCGAATAGCTCGACATTTGAGCTGGAGCGATGCCCCTATTAGACGATGTTGGCAGGAATGGGTGAACCATGGCCGCACACAACGTCAAGAAGGAAGCAGTAGGCCTAGAAAAACGACAGAACATGAAGACCGGGCAATCGTCAGAGCGGCACTCACAGCCCCAGATGCATCATTATAATCGATTGTACGTGCAACTAATGCTTCAGTGACCACAAGAACCAAGGACCCTTCATAGACGTCTCACAGAAAGAGGGCTGAGGTCACCGCGCTCCTTGCGCCGACTACCATTGACCTCTGTACAACGCCAAGTCCGTTTGCAGTGGTATCGGGGTCATTCGCTCTGGAATGTCACTGACTGGAGTAGAATAATCTTCAGTGATGAATCCCGCTTTGAACTGAGCCCGGGTGACTAGCGAAGGCGAGTCTGGAGACGCCACGGACAGCGGTGTGATACCAAGCTGACTGTCTTCCGTCAGACAGGCCGACAACCAGGAGTGATGGTCTGGGGTGTCATTTCATTTTATAGTACGACCGGTTTGGTTGTCATCCGTCGCAACCTTACAGCACAGCGGTACGTCAACGAAGTTCTAAGGCCTGTTGTGTTGCCCTTCATGTCACCCCACCATGGGCTTACATTTCAGCTAGATAATGCCCGCAACAACACTGCACATGTTTCTACTGCTTGCCTTAGTGCTCGCCGAACATTACCTTGGCCAGCAAGGTCGCCGGATCTCTCTCGTATTGAGCACGTTTGGAATATCATGGGCAAGGCCCTCCAACCAGCTCGGGATGTTGACGATCTAACGCGCCAGTTGGACAGAATTTGGCACGATATCCCTCAGGAGGACACTCGCAACCTTTATCAATCGATGTCAAGCCGAATAACAGCTTTCATAAGGACCAGAGGTGGACAAACGCGTTACTGCATTTTTCATTTTGTGAAGCTCTATCGCTTCAATAAATCATCCAATGTTTTTCAAACTGTAATCATTTGTTTTCCTGTACATGTACATCACTTCTACCGATTTTCGTCCCATTCGGATAACTCCTTGGTGCGTCTTTTTTTTGTCTAAGAGTGTATTTCTGTACAGTTTTCAAAATAATATTTCTGTACATATTTTAATATATTTTTCTACATTAGAAATCTAAATAACTTATACCTAAAACACTGACTCAGATTTATTCCAATAATTCATCGCTTTAATCAAATTTATGTTCCTTGAAAATGATATATGAAAAACCTTTTGTAGTAGTAAATTATTAATATACACTCTATAACAAAAAATCGACGCACCAAGAAGAAATCATTCGATTGCTTTGAAATTTCGTATACGTAAATGTTTTGACCAAATATGCGAATGATTAAATTCTAATGTCCAATGAATGAATAGTGCGATCTCCAGAGCATCGGAACTGCGAATCCGGAAGAAATGTATATAAGGAGCTGTTCTTGAACTGGTGTTTAACATTTCTGTTGCATGGCGATTTAGGATGCCAGCATTTTTTTCAACGATTGAAAAAATGTCGTCGCAGGATTCGGGCTCATTACAAGCAATTATCAAAGTTTGAAAGAGGTCGAATGATTGCATTTAAAGAGGCAGGTTGGGTAACTTGGAGAAATGCTCGTCATATGAGCCGAAGTGATGCGACGATTGGAATATGCTGGCAAGAATGGGTGGAGAATGGCATATTTTAGCGCCATGATGGTAGCGGTCGAGGTAGGACCACAACAGATCGGGAGGACAGAGTGATTGTCAGATCAGCTGTCACAGAGCCTTGTTTATCGTTATCAACCATTAAACACGCGACCCGCACACGAGTGTCCACCATGGCCATTCACAGACGGCTGATAGAGCGAAATCCACGCTCGTACCGACCGTTACGCCACCTGCCAATCACGCCTATACACTGTCGAGCCAGATTACAGTGCTGCTTATCTCGATCATATTTGAACGACGCTGGCTCGGGACGTATAGTCTTTAGCTACGAATCCCGCTTCCAACTGTTTCGTGACGGCCATCGAGGATGTGTCTGGAGACGCCCAGACCAGCTTGCCGGTCCTTCTATCACTATAGCATGCCACAGAGGCTCTCAGACTGGAGTTATGGCCTGGATTGCCATTTCCCTTGATAGCCGAACCCATTTGGTCTTCATTAGAGGTACATTTACAGCACAGCGGTACGTCGATGACATTCTGAGACCCGTTTTGTTACCGTTGCTTTTGTAGAACCCTGGCCTTATTTTTCAGTAAGATAATGCCAGACCCCATACGACACGTGTTGCTATGAACTGTCTTGCAGTTGGTCAAACACTTCCTTGGCCAGCCAGATCTCTCTCCCATCGAACATGTCTGAGATATGATGGGAAGGCGACTGCATCTACCAAGGAATGTTGATGACCTAGCCCGACAATCAGAACAAATTTGGCAAGAAATACTGCAGGAGATCATCCGGGAGTTTTATCAGTCTATGTGGCAGCTTGCATCCAAGCTGAAGATGGTCAGCACTTTATTGAGCTCGTTACGTTGTAACTAGGTAATTCTGAAATAAATCATTTAGTTGTTCTGAAATTTTAATCATTTTCTATTCTGTACATAACCTTCTTATCCACCAATTTTTGTCTCCATCGCATAAATCCTTCTTGGTGCGTCGATTTTTATGTTATATTGTGTATATATAGGTAAATGGTATTTTTATATATTTTTCTATAAAGATTTAGTTTCGTTAAATTATTTATTTAATAAATAGATATTTATAATTGCGTGTGCATGAGTATGACTTTATTCATACTTATTCACAGAGATGGAATTTTTACAGTACAAAAGTTAATAATTAAGCTTTTTTATATCGAGAAGTACGTATTGTATAACTACCTGTTATATTATAGATTTTATTTATATAAAGTCTGTGGAAGATTATATATCGCTAAAAGGGAGATATAGAAGAAGATAATATATTATACGCTATGAGATATTTCCTTAGTTCGAGTTGAGAATCGGTATTTGTTGAGTCTTGTGAATTTTTGAAAGTTCTTTTTTTTACCATATAATTTATTGTATTTTGGGTTTTATTAAGTTTATTATATTTTTATATAGCTGTTTCGTTTATATTCTGAGAATACTTTCTTCCATGCAAAACATCTATGCGTATGCGTGTCATAATAAGCTGCAGGGTTTTGCTATCAGTGATAAGCGAGTTTTAAGGAGATAGCAAGTATACTAAATTTGAACTCTTTGGTTAAATTTCTAATTTGGAAGTCCCCTGTTCTTTTCGCTTGATTGTTTATTTAATATTTTTACTTGTAATAGTGTTTCTCTTGCTGAAAATTAGTTTTTTGTCTAGTTTTGTTTAAATTTGGTTTAGTGCACTGTACTTAACTTAAAATTTAAGCAGAAGCTATAAAGTACCATCCTTTGTCTATGCATTTCTTGTTAGGTATCGAATTGTTAAACAAACTGATGTGATTAAATCCCATTGTTTAATTTCCAAAGAAAAGAACTGAAATAGTGTTATACAAATATATGCAACGAGATACAGTACCGCGTGTATATATGCATAATCAAATCAATAATACATATATTATTGATTATAAATAAACGCATAAAATATATAATTATATATAGGCAGCGCATAAAATGTATAATTATGTATAGACAGCGCATTATATATATATATATATATATTGTTACGAATTTCACATTTATTTGGCTATTTATTTAGAATTGTAATTAGATTTGCTTCATGTTGCCTTAGCAACGCAGACGATTTTTGAAGAGAAAGCTACGTCGGAAAAAAAATAACAATAAAAATAAAAGAGCGCGTGCATTTAACGCTTAATAAATAAATATCTCGTAATTACTGTTGCCATCCAGAAAAATCTAGAAAAAATCGAGATTGTTCTACTGATAATTAAAAAAAGCTTATAAAAGCCGAGGTGAAACAGCTCATCTCAGTTAGTTGTTGTTGTTGTTGCTGTTATTCTTGTAGCTGTAAAAAGCGAACCGCTGTTTGTTTACTTAATGCTGTATTGACTGTAGCGATTTCGCTGTGAGATAGAACTATTTTATCTGTTTTGAACTGAGTTTTTGCTAAACGTTTGAGATATTGTGATATTGTGCGAAGATTTGTGAAGAAATATTTCAGCATTTTAATTTATTTCTTGTGGAAAGAATAAA
>KK113119.1:1310585-1375575 GCA_000611955.2 Stegodyphus mimosarum | reverse complement strand
AACCGCTGTTTGTTTACTTAATGCTGTATTGACTGTAGCGATTTCGCTGTGAGATAGAACTATTTTATCTGTTTTGAACTGAGTTTTTGCTAAACGTTTGAGATATTGTGATATTGTGCGAAGATTTGTGAAGAAATATTTCAGCATTTTAATTTATTTCTTGTGGAAAGAATAAATTTTTTTTAACTTTTTTACGACTTGTGCATTCAATATATAACGAACTCGTACGCACGTAACAATATATATCATCAAAACCATGATTCGATATTTATTAATCATGACTATCATGACTTTAATTATTGTCGTTATATTAATTTTATTTTCAAAATTATATAAAGAGAGTTTAAAATTTTGTTAAAAGAATTTATCCAAATATTTTGTAATACATTTGTACTGACATACATAGAGAAGGAGAGGGGCCTGTAGGCTTCTAGATATTTATAAAATTTTATTAAGTTTATTCACATTGAATTTTGTTAAAATTTATTCTGCATGCTCCCCCCATTTAGTTCTGTACATTTCATTGGTGCTAATTGCGTACTTCTTTATGGAAATTTTGATCTACAGTTCTATTTTTGTGTATTGTTTTTAGTAGGGATTCTGCGTATGGATACCCGCTTTATGTACAGTTCCATGTATGGATACTCCGCTACGGTATAATTCTATTGGTTTTGTTTATGGGGCTTTTGTCTACTGTTTTGTGCAGTGTTTTCTCTAAGGGGTACCTTTACAGGTCTGTAAATTTTTGTATACTGACTTTTACAGAGATATGGCCTGTGGGTATCCGTATAGGTCTATGAGATTTTGTCTACTGGTTTTTACAGGGATTTGGCCTATGGTTACCTATATAGGTGTACGATTTTTATAGGGAATAGACCTATGGGATAGCCATTGTTTATGGAGATTTGCCTATGGATAGGCATAAAGTTCTGGTTTCTGGCTATGAGATTTTACAGGGATTTGGTTTATGGTACCCATATATAGTTCTAAAGGTTCATCTATAGGTTCTTGCGGAGATTTGACCTACGGGTATCCGTACAGTTGTACGGGTTTCTGTTTATGGGTTTTTACGGGTGTTTGGACTATGGGTACCCATACAGTTGTACGAGTTTCAGTCTGTGGGTTTTTACGGGGATTTGACTTACGGGTACCCGCAGGCCAATTTCCCGTAAAAAAAATTTATAGGTTTCTACGGGGCATTTTTAGCATGTATACCAATAATGATAGTTATTGCAAATTTAAATCTTCTTAGTTGATGTTCAGATGTTTTATTCCTATATATGACTTTAACTGCCTAAACATTGAAAAAAATTAATTGGTATGAGGAACGAAGAAAGAAGCTAACAATTTGAAAATAACGTAAATATTTGAAAAATAAATCTTAACATATGATAGACTGGTATTAATAGCAGATTTTGGGATACCCTTTGCACGAACCTAGTTTTCTGACCATGATGAATATTCACTTTGAGCTACAGTTAGTTTTCTAGCACAACGTGACAACTAGTTCCGGGGTGGAAAAAATGTCTTTATATATTTCTGTATTAGTGCGTTACAGTGACATATTTATCTCATTAGCACATACAGCATTCACAAACATGCATGCATGCACGTACACATGCCCACAAAAAATATCATCTTCTTTTAAAAGACTTAAATTGGTTTAAAAGGTTTTGCATTTCTTCATCTTTTTGGGAAGTATTTAAGTCACGCAAGGGACAGTACATGAGCATTGACACATCAGCACATAAAGCAGATAACCCATTTCATCAAAGTCTTCATCAAAATCATGAAGCTTTGCGTTATCGTTCATAAAGAAAAACAATTGGGGACTACTGGCGTCTCAGAATATAGAATAAATTTAAATCACTGTAGCAGCTTTCATGGATTGCAATACCAGTGTTCATTACCTTTAACTTTATCCAGTATAATACCTTCTCACATGAAAACATTCCACTACCTCATAAATTTTATAAGAATGCTTCCTGGTTGACATGATGAGCAAAACGCTCGTCAAGTTAGGTAAAGTTCAAAATCGTTGCTATCTCTGAAGCTATTCACATACACACCATATTGAACGCAATACACATAGAATACATTTATGGAGTTGTTTGGTCAAGTAAATTAAGCTATATGGTGTTTAATGCCCTACTATAGCTGATTTCAATGGTTTCTGCTTACTGATAACGGTTCTTCTTAACCTGTAAGTTTTAAAGACAGTCGCCAATGAGTGTTGCTTTTAGAGAAAGATCGCCACAGTCTGTTGAGACATTACAAAGAATTATTCTAAAAAGCGTCTATGATGGCAACAGAACTGTCAGTGAATACTGAATTTATCAGATTCCTCACACTTTACTTTTCAACATATCAGTTACGAAGTCCTCCAAATACATTTTAATCAGAAATTCATTGCTTGCAACAAGGATTGAAACTTATTCAACTTCTTTACGTATCCTGCCTATCTTTTGGAAATTTGGCAAGAATTCCGGCACTTCTGTTTTTAATTTTTACTTAGTATGATGTCACTATGACGTCATGAAATCAAAATCCAAATGTTTTCTGTTGTCCTCAGTTTTCTGCTGAATATTTACAGTTAGCTAAATAGCCACATGCATTTTTATTTTGAGGATGCACCCTTTAAAAATATTGTTTGATCCTGAAGTTTTGCAAGCCAGCGTATGTATGAATTGCTAAAATAAAAATGCAAAATCGAAATTCTTTCCAAATTCTTTTGAAGATTAAATAACCCTTTGAGACAGAATGCAAGATAATAAGCATATAAAATAGTAATCAGCTGTCGAATAATAACTACTGGATTGTCGAGTCACTATGAGATATTATAAAGTCTATGACACTTTGGGAACGCAAACTTATAAAAGTACGGTTTGACGATTTTTCTTCAAACCTTAAACAGAGATCAGAAGAAGGATCAGAAGAAGAGATCAGAAGAAGGGATCAAAAGAACCTTAATTCAATCATAAAATTAACAAATGACCCAACTTGGGTTACAAGAAATGCCAACACTTTTGCTCAACAGCAATACATAACAACAACAATTTCAAGGTTTTGTAGGTTAGCCTAATGGCTCACAGAATACTTTAACGCGCAGGAAGAGCTCTGGTCTAAAGTAACCGGCGAGACAACCTAAAGGCAAGAACACACCAACGCCGCTAACGCAAGTCACGTATAATCACAGCACATTGTGGCCTAGAATAGGCAGACACGATCTAAAAAATAACTTCCGAAACTCTTGCTTAAATAGCACTTCATTCTACCTTAATCTGAATAAACTCTCCATTCTCATTTGCATTCTGGCATGACAAGCGTGGGTGAAAAGAGAATGATAGGAAAGTCTTTTCAATTTAAAATGAACTGTTAGTTAAAAATAAATACATAAACTTCATAAAATACATAATGTAAGTATGTTTTTTAACTGAATACTGCAAAGCACGTAAAGGATATCTATTTAAGGAGATGGATACTTTCGCGGAAAGTTACCTAAGGAAAAACTAATTCCTTCTTGAAAAAATGGAGAAAACCAAGAAAATAACCATGAAGCCAGCGCAGTTGCCCTGTATACAAAAGATACGTACAGCGCATAAAATACTCTTAATCGTAATCTCAAACTAAAGAAAAATCATATAATGAATAATTAATATGCACATATGTAATTAACTATTCTTTTATTGAGCTACAATGGTATACCACTCCAAACTGGTAAAGTAGAAAACGATTTTAGAATTTTGCGAGAAACAGAAAATACTGAAAGTGCAAGTAAATTATTGTAGAGTAAAAAAGATTCTTAATAGCATTTTATTTATTCAATATACCTGAACACTTATCATTAGTTTGTAGTTTTCATTTCGGAGATAAAGAAGGTAAATACTGAGCAATTAATAAATACTGAGGAAAAATTTATTCATTTATAAGATTAAACAATCATGAAGAGTCAAGTATACATAAATGAAGCAATTCTTTGTTTGTGGGGGCGACTATAGACGCAACAAAATATGATTTCTAAGAAATTCTGTAAGATGATAAAAAGTATGCAACATCTGCTTCAAGAATTTAGCCAAATAGATTACCCATTTCAGTTTATTTCCGTAGAAATTATCCTGTTGAATCTGCTATCTCATGACATATTTAAATTATTCGGTAATACCTCGGTTAGACAACCTAAAACTTGAAGTAATATAAAAAATGATTTCGTTATTAACATATATGGCTCAAGTAAATAAAATTTCCAAGTTTCTTGCAAATAAACATTGAAATTACGACGCGGAAAAATGGAAAGAAAGTAAATTTATTCTCTCTATCCAAATTCGGAATATCAAGATTTGCAGTTTGAGAAATTTCCATGTTACAGACGTGTAAGATAACTATGAATATCTTATGTAAATTGAATAGGGAAGAAACAACGGCAGAAATAAATTATCGGAATCTCATTAATGTCCAGCCCTGTAGAAAGAAGCTGGAAAAAGAAACTGAATTTTCCAACTCAAATGGAGAAAGTACATTTCGATCTCATGGAAGAGAAATAGAAATCATATGCAGTAAATAACAGAAAACTTTCAACGTTGAGTTTTCGCGTATGAAAAAAAAAACTGAAAAATGTTTTCACACGCCTTCCACGGATAAAAATGGAACTCTGCATTTTAAGCGATTTATCAGAGCTTATGTAGTATAAATAAGAAACTCCTTCATTCTCTTACGATACCTAAGTTACGATACCTATGATTTGATGACCTCCCCCCCCCCCAAATTTTTTACAACATCCGCAGTACGTTTTTAGTGAAATAATGCATTTCAATAACAATATACATGATTATTTAAATATATCTAAAAACTCTAAGACGGACTGAAAATTTTAGCATTATTTTCAATCCTGTTAAGTTAATGCTTTTAAAAATAAGCACTCTGTCTGTTGTAATCCTTGAAAACTCTGACCTTTTTTTGAAATTACATAGCAGTTATCTTTACATGTATTTTTCTTAAGTGTTAAACGCGTTACATGTATTTATTTAAGTATTCAAAAGTTTAGGAAAGATATCCTATGCTCGAAATTTATAAATTTGAATTTGACTATAAGATGTACTCTGTATAGAAGAAAGATATGATGTGAAGACATCCTAAAGAGTGTATTTCGTGTTGTAGTGCAAACAGACCCTCAGCATCTATCCGCAATTAGGTGCGATGTGGCATTTTTAGCAAAAGAATTGCGATTCGAGAAAGGAATCTTTAGTTTCTTTGATCAGAAACAGATCGCTATCATGCCACAACTGGTTTATTTGCCTGATTTCTGAACTCCCGACCCTTCCGTTTCCAGATTCCAGTAGAGTTTCCTGGGAAGTTAGAAGCGCTGGAGTAAGTGCATGCTTTCGACATATGTTACTTGGAAGGCGAATAGGTAATCACATTTTAAAATTTCAAACAAAAACACCTTGTAAATATGCTCTGTTAATACTTTTATTGGGGATTATAATCTATTAGTAAAGCATAAGACTCTATCTTCACAAGGAAAATATTTTATTCTACAGCGTGTTTCATCAAATCAGTTACAAACTTTGAGGAGAGATGGAGTACACCTACACTTACACGATGGAAAAGCACATGGCATTGCTTGGTCGGAAACGCTTTCTTAAAGCTGTAGTGACGACACGAAACATAAGAAAGGAATGAAGACAACAGGTTGAGAAAACGTGTATGTAAACCCCTCGTATTACAGCTTTGATGTGCGTCTTCACCTGAATGCAATGTATCCTCAGCATTGGATCGGCAGGAATGGTCCGGTGCACTGGCTAGCAAGATCACCAGACCTCTCTTGCATTGAATACTTCCTCTGGGTGTACGTCAAGACAGTGGTTTACGAAACCCCCGTTAAAAGTGCTCAGGAATTGGTTGCACTCATCATGGTAGCTGCTGGGAAAGTCCGGGATACGAACGGTATTTTCTAGAGCTTCACATGTCTCATACTCCGGAGATATGAGTCCTGCATCACGCTCCGGGGTATAATGTCGAACACTTTCTTTGACGACGATTGTTATCTATTTTTTTCCTTATTTCTTGCTTTCTGGTGTGTTAAACATAATAAACATGTTTTCTCCCCCTATCCATGTTCTTCCTTTCTTGTGTTTTGTGTTGTCAGTACCGCGCAAGGAAAGCTTTTCCGACTATGCATTGCTATGCGATTTTCCATAGTCTAGATGTACTTTATCTCTCCTGAAAGTTTGTAACCGATTTGGTGAAACACCCTGTATATGTTATGGATGTAAAACTTTAGTACCTCTTGTTTAGTTTTCACGTTAAGCAGTTAAAATTTGTTGTAGTTACGTTCGTGTAGTTATGCAGCCGATGTTGAAAACTTATTTTTGATTTTTTCTGTATTTATCCAGTTCATAAACATAGATTATATTTAATGCAAAATTATAACTGATTTTTATTCCCCCTCTGTAACATGAACTCTGTGGTTTCATTCTAGAAGGAGGCAGCAAGTCAAATTGTACAATAAACATAAATCTTAGCGTACAAACTAGATGATCGTGTTTGGTTCTGAATCCAAATGAAAATGAGCTCTGGTTTCGATTAAATCGTATAACGTCAAAGCACACTGAAACTGTCAGCGTAGGAGAAGAAATGCCTTAAGCAAGGACTTTCTGAAGAAATTTTCTTGTATTGATGCTATACATGTGAAAAGGACAAAATCCTCCCACTTGATGGAATTTTAATTATTGTTGAACTACCCGTATTCATCGGTCTTAATCGCGCTGCCACTGGTTACCCAAGGAAACTGGATATTAAATATTTGTTATATATTTTTTCACTAAGTAGAAAAGACAGTTTTCAGCAAGAAGTGAAGGTCTATTAATTAATTACATCTGAATAATAATCTCACAGCCACAATTTAAAAATTTGTAAAGGAAAAATATAAGAATTTCATGAAGGCTTAGTTATCAAGTTAAAGAAATACACGAATCTTTTATAATAAATCATATGACTCTTCAACTAACACGAATTCTTTCATTTGCTGAGAAACTCTGAATAATATTTAGAAGATAATGGATTTAAACAAGGAATTTCAAAGGACAAGTTGTCATTATTTAGACTTAAAGAGATTTCGAGCATCAGCATAAAAATTATTGTTAAGATAAAAACTTTTGCTACTTTGTCTAGAGGTGTTTCAAGGCTTAATCATTTATGTTTACTGATTTTATCTTAAATATCTTAAAAAGTATCAATAGCCCTAAATTAAATTATGCTTACAAACACTTATTGCGATTTCAGTCATTCTACAGCACAAATTTTATAATTTGTTTTCATAAGTTATTAGACAACATGAAAAGCAGTTGTTCAGTAAATTTAAATCATGAGTTTTCTTTCGAAGATACAGAAAATACTTTTTAAAATTTTCCTTCAATTCCATAGAGAGTTAATAATCAGTATTAGATATTCGTTCTTTTTAGGTGTTTCTTTTTACAAAAATTAGACAATATTGAAAAACTTAGGCATTCCAGGGAAAATTTTTAATAACCACTTTCTTTTCCCATGAAATGCTTACATGTAGAATTTTCGTAGATCAAAAGAAAAACCATTCTAAACCGCGTGCAAGGAATGCATTAGAAAAATAATGATTGCTTAAGAGAAAACAGAATAAATAAAGCGCATTCTGTTATTTTAAAAGGTCATCATTTTGGAGAAAAAGAAACAATATTTAAAAAGAAGGTATTGAAATTTTAAGAAATAATGACATTACAAATATTCTTCCCATTAAAAAATCTCTGAATGAAGTAATGAAATAAACATTATTAAATTTATTTTTTTTCTTGCTCCCCAGTTTAAGATTTCTATGTACTGTTTCTAAAATTAATAAATGTATCAGGGTGTTAAGATATTCTTAACTATCCATACGGAAGCCAAACTATCCATTCTTAACTATCGATATATATTATTTGCATAAATTTTCAAAATTAGATTCAAGAACGAGCTACCAACATTTACACTTTCGTGAACATTCCATTCTTTGTTACTTTAAAATCGGAAAATTGTAAGGGGCTTTTTCTGCCCCCTCGGATTGCCCTGTATCCGTGGGAGCGACAGGTATAGTATATGGTTCCAGTCATCTTATACCTCCCCACTAAATTTTCGTTTAGCTTATTTCGCTTCAAATGAAGTGTCTCAAATGAGATAGAGAAATTAAGTGTTATGTTGTGATGAAGACTGGCGTAGCGATTGCAAATGAGGAGGGCTGGAAACGGTCTTGAAGTGCCTTTTTAAGAAAACAGATTACAGAACCATTTTATTGAAAATTGTGGTAATAAACCATGTTATGTGTTTTGAGAATACTGCATAGTTTTCTAAGTATCTGACAGTCTGAGAAAGCTCGTCTCGTTTAATTTACATGACCATTTAATTCAATACTAAATAATCTTTCCTCTATCTAAATGCAATGACCATACGCTTGTTTGGGAGTAATTCGTCTGAAATGGCCAAACTCATCAAGCTTTTAGTCTTAATCGAGAACGTTGCCTACAGTTCACCACAAGGAAGAGACCAATGCTGCATTCTTGAGAATAGAGCAGGGCATGTACAACGAAACAAGCATTGCACGAGAATCGGACATTTATCCTGAAGTTTGAACTAGTCCTTAAGTTTGAACTAGAAGTCAGCCTTTATCAATCAATATACTACCCAGGGAGACTGAAAAATGATTGTATGAGCAAAACAAAGAAATGCCAAGGTTCTAAATAAGTTAAAGAAAATGATTATTAAACAATAAATATCCGTATCTGAGTTTCTCGTGAAACATTTCCAACATATATTTTCATGTATCACTTCATAAGCTTTATCCACGTATTCAGAAAATCGCTTATTAGAGATACGGGGATGCTCGTGTCTTTGTAAATTTTGTAACTCTAGTGCACTGCTGCTGAAAAAAATAAACAACAAAAGCAAAACAAGGAATAAAACAAAAAAATACTTAATGTATATGTTACTGTGAAAGACCGAAATATGGAGAATGTCGACTTTCACCGGTGAATGTCAACATTCACATAGTCGCTTGGTGTATGTCCGAAATATTTTCCAAATACTCTTATTTCTGACTTACACTAGTGAATGTCGACATTCACCATGTACTAATGGTGAATGTTGAATATATGAGAATATTATATTTTCTTCTCCGTAATTCAGTCGCGAAAAAACACACAAGTACTTAAAACACACAATACATTCAAAATGAGAAAGGAAAATAATAGAAGTTAAAACACTTACTTAATTACACAGTACGTTCTAAATGAGAAAATAAAATAATAGTATTAAAAAACTTATTAAATTTGTAAGGTTTTAGTTAAACTAACCAAGTTTTATTTTAATTTAAATCTTTCTATCTCTTCTCTGTTTCAACTTCCTGTCAGAAGAAGCGCGCGTTTTCAGCTTATGCTAATTTTGAAGTACAGCCAAGTACTATTTAAACCAGAGGTAGAAACCTCTCGGTGTGAGAGAGCTTTAGTCTCAGATCACGGTCATTCTGTTGGACGTTCGCCTGACCAGCTAGCAGCTAAAATTATAAGCCATAGTGCTTACTATGTGATTGCATATTGCAATAAATTGAAGTGCGCTAGTATCAGTAGTTCTTGCTACGCACCATTTAGTTAGAGGCCAAACTCCGCGATTTGCTCTGCGAGCAAAGTTTAATTTAATTTCTATTTAGGTTTAGTTAAATTTATTTGATTTGTTAAGTTAGGCCCAAGTGTGGTCTTTTACTTTCTGTATCTCTCCCGAGTTGGGAAGTGTGTAAATAATAGTGATTTAATAAAAGAGGATTTCAAATCCCTTTCACGTGCAGTTATTCTCCAGCACAGTATCTACACCAGAACAAAGCTAATTTTTTCAGCTCACTGTTCCAGAGCAGGACTGTAGTTTAGCACAGAACACTCAGTCCTGACAAATTATGTGATTCAAATCTGATTAATTGAAACAACTTAAACTATTGTGAGACTTTGAATTGCCCAACATACCCTTGCTTTTACAACTGCATTTATGGAAACAGCCAGTCGCCTCTCTTTTCGACCTACACCAGGCATATCTGTGATTGTCGACATATACCGGTAAGGGTCCGAATGTACAAGAATGTAATGCAATATTCGATCTTTCACCGACGTATTTGGCGAATGTTGACATTCTCCGGTGAAAGTCGACATTCTCCAATATCGGTCTTTCACGGTAACATGTTATACGTAAAATTGATCCTCGAGGTTGGTGTGACATTACTAGACTACGTACCAAGCAATGCGGGATTGCGTTTTATACTAATTTTAGTTTCCATTTTGCATTTGTAACTTCTACCTCATGTGTAAATTGTATGTTTTAAGTTCCCTTTTTACATTGTACGTTTTTTTAGCGTTTGTTATTTATTTTTTGAGCACGAGTGTATTAACCGAGCTGTAGGAATTAGCGAGTATTCAAGGTCTATTACCTTGAATACTCGCTAATAGGCATACGAGAGCGAGTTTACAGGAACTAGTTTTTTTGGTCATACGTTTACAGGGGAAGATTAATTAAATTTTACTTGACAAAAAACTGAGAAATTTATAAACATGTAAATATTTTATAAATATTTCCTATCTATAATTATAGCTCATTGTATGAATTATATACGATCAGAAAATCTAGTATTGCTCACTGTAGAGTATAATCTGTAAAGTAGAATCTCTACAATGCACAGACCTCTTACTTTAGCACAGTGAAAAGGAAACCATGTACGGGAACATTAAATTCAAATATGTTTTTATATTTATTATTTCAACGTCTCTTGGTGCATTTTGTATTAGGTTTACAGGCCAATTGTGCCAATTCACTTATGAATGCTTGGTTCAAAATTCTCCAGATTTCTCATATATGTAAAAATTCACTTATGAATGCAACGTTCTGACTATTTCATTAATGTTGATGATTCAGAGAACATTTGCAACATTTCATTCATTACGCTGCATATTTTTCTTAATCATAAATGCAATCTCAATTGCTCGTAGATGTTGCAGTACGCACTTGCTATTTATATTGTACTTTTTCTAACAGCAAATTCTAAATTTTAACGTCAAACTCTTAAATTCAGATAAATTATTCTACTCACTGCCTTTACATATTTCTGAACTCGACTTGTCAGCAGCAACAGCATCTTATGCGAAAGATATCTGTTCGAGAAATATCCCACAGAGAAAATTTTTTATCACATTCGTTTTTTTATTACTTTATGTTACGCAATTTGTATCTGATCAGGTTTTAAAAGCAAAACTGATGTTGAGATTGTATTAAACGATTGGGGACTGAAGTATGAAGTTTTCAGATTTCATAGAAAAATAGGACGAAACTTTCCACCCGACACAAATAAATTGGAAAGAATTTGGAATATAATAATCGTCCTATCTGCTCCTCAAATCTGATTTATCCGGGACTTTTATGGCTGAAAAAGAGGAAAATCCTCTAGAGAAGTAGATTCAAGTTCGTGACTTTGAGCTTCTTCACGATTTTTACCTATCTTTATAAAGATAACCAGCGGGAATTTATTTTTGATTTTTTCGTTTTTTTATTCATTGCCGTGAAAATCTAGGTCGTAAAGGTCAGACTTTTATTTCTCATGTGAGGGGGGAATGTATGGAAACTAAAAATTTGCTGCCTTATCGTTCTTCTTTGAATTAGTAATACCCATCAAATTTGATTTGTTGAAGTTCTGTACAGAATCTTCCACTGAACAAAAACTGGATTTTGTTGTCATTCATGCTTCTGCACATATGTATTAAACCTCCTAGTGTGAAACCCAAATTTAATTATGCTGATCATACAGATTTGTATCTGTTGTTACACATGTATAAGTTTGTTATTGCGGTAGGTGAAAATGTGCTTTAATATGTGATTCTATTCATGAGCACGTATGCATTTCCATCTATTTGCACGCTGTGTAATGAATGGATGTATATACCAGATAGTATTCAGATAATGCTATCTGGTATAAAGTCATGTTATATGCATGCATCAGGATTTCTCTCATTCTGCCTGTTGCAAATGTTGGTTTAGTAACTAAAATTAAATGTGATTTACATTCCCTTATTGCGAATTTTAATGATAAGGCTTCTGCAACTTGTTTTTATTCTCTCAAATATCATGTAATTTCAGATATTTTATTTTCTTTGTCTTCACAAAAATTGCATGGCACTTTATTAGACTCACAAATAAACATAATTTTCTATAATGAAACGAAATGAAATTTCTAACTTTTTGCGGACAATCTGATATTTTATGTCAGAGATTCTTGGAAAAATAAGTGAATCTGCTGATGTTTTCTTTAGCATTAACCATTTGAGATATTTTATTTATCTCTTGTTATTTTTTGACTAAATAGAACTTATTCATCAAGTATGAGGAAATTTACTCCATTAGCATTCTTAGAATTTTTAATACCTTTTTTACTATTATTTCTTTATTTTGATTGTATATTATAGCGTGTTGTTTTATTACGTATGCATTATTTCACGTGATTCTAGAACTGGTGTACCCAGATAAGTACCAAGCATTTATAAATGTATTAAGAAGTTAAACTACTGATACTTAACAGATTATCATGGATAATTATTTCCATAAACTACTGTATATATGCTCTGTTTTTCAAAGTTTGCTTGTATAGCTCCATTTTAGAGTCGACGCATCAATATAAGTACGAAACACGTATTTAAGAAAGTAAATTATGCATATTTGCAATAGAGGATTATTACGGAAAATCGAAATCTTGAATACATATTGCTTCGTAAATAGTTGAACACTGACAGAAAACGTCTTTGAATTGCGTATCAGCTTCAAAGAGTTAAACTATTTTAAGCATCAGGGAAGGGATTAAGTTGAAAATTCAGTTTGCGAGAGCTAACCCGGATGAGTAACTTCAGCGCAAAATCTGTCAGAAGAGATTAGGCTTTCTTTTCATCTTGTTCTTCAGCCCTTAAAAATTAAATGCTCATTTCTGGTTTCAATAATTGTGCAGTCTTTTAGTTGGTGGAATTGAACAGTCTGAAGTATCTTTTCTTGAGCAAATAACAGACACCAGAAAGCCATAACAGCTACTTAATTCGAGTTGTAAGTTTTCACACAGAAATTGCAAAATTGTGTTAAAGCTAGTAATTACAAACTATATATTTACGCATTTTCACATTATAAAAATAGTACTTTTCGTTATAAACCATATTTCAGATAAAGAGTTATAAAAGGTTTTTTTTATTTATAAAAATAATCCGAATATAAATGTAGGCCTTGTCATAAAGCATTCAGTTTACGATGAGATCTTTTTGCTATAGAGAAGAGGAGAGTAAAGTAGTTTTTTCCTCTCCACCAATGTATCGATATAGATTTAAAGAAACCAATCTTTGTCTTGTAATATGATTTAGAAAACTATCTTTCAAGCTCCATGAACAGAAATAATGATTCTCAATAAATATACTAACGTTTATCTTTTACTGTCTCAAGACTTTAAAGGTGGTAAAAACTGAGATTGAAATTTCGATGCATTTAGCACGCATACATTTATTGTATTTTGATAGATTTAGCAAGCATGCAGACCTAATGAAGGACATCTTAAAATTAACTATTAAATAAGTTCAATATTTATGTAAAGCAACTATTTATTGTTCTTTATGTTCAGTTTAGGAATAATTTCGCATGGTCTTTGATTAATGAACCATTTAAATTTAAATATACGAGCTATTAAATGGATAAATTCAGGCATTTCATTCAATAGTTAATTACATTTTCTTAATTAAGTAAGACAAAAAAAGCTTATAAAATTTATCAATAAAATAAAAACTTTTAGTCTATAATCTTCATTTCTTTGTTTCTTGAAGGGAAAGAAACGTATTTCATATTAACTGAAGTTTCAGAGTTAATTGTATGTATCTTCGGAGGATTAACAAAACATTTCTAATGAAGTTCTAAAGCAAGAGAAATCCATTTATTTGCTTTAAATTTATGTGTTGTAAATCATTTGATCTGAAATAATCGTGTGGATATTAATTACACAACCACGCATTTGACCAGTCGCAGTTCAGCAAATATGAACGGCTATGTTTCCCCTTTACTTCAGTAAGAAAATATTTTCTAATTTTATTTATTTATCAAAGGTACTTACGAAATGACTTACGGTTGTATAATGCCAGGCGTTAGTAACTAATTGTATTATTATTAATGAAAAAAACTAAAGCTAGATTGTTCTCCAAACTTCATTCTGGTCTATTAGTTACAGGAAAGCAGCGAAAACGATTGCTGAAACATAAAATAATCGTTATAGGCATTAAAAATTCCGTGAAGTAAAGATGAAGCACTGCAGATATTATGTACAAGGCAAGTTAACAGACAGCGGTATCGTAAAGCTGAGTACCAAATGAATATTTAATAAAATGAAGACTCTCAGAATTAACTCTGCAATTTACATATTGCTTATCGTTATAACAAAGGAACTTTCAATAATGATGGCATATTAAGTTGCTTCTTGAGTTTAGCCATCTGATAACGTCGTACTGGATAATTTTATTTAAAAATCCCTAATTAAGTTTTAACAAATATCATTGTATTAAGGGTAGATGTTAAGTGCGCATCAATAATCGTTGCCGTAAACAATTTTATATTGCAGTTCAAGCCCAAACACACACGCATATATATAAAATATGGTAAATGAACAAGTAAATAAATAGATTAATAATGTAGAGATATTAGGTATTTCTCGATGTCAGCTGAAGAAATGAGCAATGCCCTCGTCGGGATTTGAATCACGGACCTCTCGAATACGCGCCGAGCGTGCTGTCCACTACACTACGAAGGCATGCTAATAAGGCGGGAGAAATACCTTATAATAATAACTATTTTTTACTATTATAATGAAATGAGCAAGCAAATGGTCCATAGAAATACAATTTTTATGATTGTAAAGCTGAGAATTAGCACATTATTTGCAGTTCACTTATTAATGAAAAGTTTCAAGATTATTAAGGAATCGATTAATGGGAATTTTTTAATGGCCGGACGCTTTGTTTAATAGCCACTAGCTTTGCCTCACTACAAAGGCCAGAAGATCATTTCATTAGTGAAGCACCTAATAAGTGGCCACCACTGCCTCTTGTAAAGGGGTGGATAGTTACAACCACGCCTTCTCCGGGATTCCAAGCCGGGCCAAAAGGCAGATTGGGAAGTCTATGTGTTCTTTTCGGGAGCATGCACATTAGACCCTACGTGAAAGTCTGCATAGCGAATCCTCGGTATGTCTTGAAGAACATATACAACAGAAGAAGGTTTAAATAAGCTTTTTATTTGAACTAACATAGTAAGATGTACACATTCGGGACTCATAATTCACCATCACTTGTGGCTAAACTAAATTAAACAGAAAATAAAAATGTAAAATCACAATTAATTAGGATGACTAAACGACTGGCTCCTTAGATATCTAAACCGCTAAATCGGCTGCACACAGCAGAGTCGAACCTAGAATATCAGAATAATTTGAAGAGTGTCTAACACGAACTAGAAAGCTATTTCAAACACTCAGCATAAACTCGGAACTAATTCCGCTATTACTCCTCACGAACTCTTGAAATGCAGCTTAAATACTGCTTCTGCACACACTTAGATTTTGCATACTATGTCATTAAAATTTACATTCCGACAGGAAACTGAAATCAGGAGGGAAAGGAATGTCAAACTAAAAATAATTGGTTAGAATAAAATAAGGTGTTTACAAGATGTGCATCTACAATCCGTGCTAAGGACTTTTTTTTAATGGTGGGCACTAGCCGCTTTAGGCTTTGGCCACTATTAAGACCAGAAGCACTGGCCATTTTATTGAAGAGGCATCTAATAGGCGCCACCGTTACCTCCTATTGAAGAGACAGACAATTTACATCCATGCCTTCTTCGGGATTCCAACGTGGGCCCTTCGGTACGGCCGTCAGGATCACTAATTACTTTCTCGTATTTTCATCAATCAGAATGTTGTGGCTCACATATAACCGAGTACGTAACGCCATAGGAAAATGGTAGCTTGACTTCATACAAATCAGTTTCCCAACAAACCTCCCAGCTTGAGAATTTGATTCTTACTGCACCCAAACTTTACTTCTTGTTATGGATAATATAACCTTGAAACAAGTGCTAGTTAATTATGTATTATTTAGAAACAGATTTCCATTCTTGAGAAAATTATGAGTTCAGGTTTTAGGATTTCAAACTTAATTGCCTCTTAAACTTGAAAACTAAGTTTTTTCAGCTTTTTGATTAATAATCACATACTTAATATTAATTTAAATAGCAATATGCTCATTAGTTTAATTGAATCAGGTCAGCAGCATACAAAGGCTGAATTTGTTTTGGAGTTAAGCCATATCAGCATGTAGCAGAAACATAGAAATTAAACTTTAAACATTAAATATAAAATGGCATTCCTTTCAATCAAAAGACATTCTTTTTTTTAATCTCAAAATATAGTTTTATGCTTGCATTTCTTTCTTCATAAAATTAGATATTCCATACACTTCGTGCACATATTAGGTATATTGTCTTAAATTAAAGGGCATATGAAAAAATTTGGGGAAAAAAGAGTGTATTGAATTCTTGTTTAACCAAAACAGTGTAGAAAAAATTTGTTAATCAATGAAAGAGGAGACCATTAGTATCATTATTATTTTATAAAGCTACGTTTGCCCATTGTTACATTCATAATAAGTAAACACATATTTTGTAAAGAAGGCTGTGCATGTAAAAATAGTTAAATGCGTAATAGGTCTGATCTTAAAAGATAACTTCAAGTATTTATAGCCCATCAAAGAATGTATATATTAAAATTTATGGTAAGTTAAATGTTGCCTGGAAGTTGCTAAACTACCACAAGCAGAAATATTTCAAAAGACTTTACAAATTACGAAAATATTTTGTTCTATAAAGCACGTGAATTTCCGCTATTCTATGAAGAAATATGTAAGTGAACGACCATTGATATTGATATTTACTTGGAAATCATTTCCTAGATTGGAAGCTTATGCTTAATTATGGAATTTAATGAGTCTTTTTTAATTTCCCATTTTAAATCAATTGCTCTTCGTGTGAATACTTATGAGTTAAAACTACATTTTCACGATGGTTTTCTTTCCTCTTCATTCATGAAACGCTAGCTCAATAGTTTAAACGTGCTAATTGTTATGAAACTAAAACGTTAATACTTTGTTGTAGCTGCAGATAGGCATTATTTGCTTCATGTGATTTGGATAAAAATAAAAAATAATAAAAATAAATTTTGAAGTCCATGCAAAATGCGTTAACAAATATTTATTATTGCCGAATATGAGGAATGCAGCGGAGAAAGCTATTTTCCATTTTATACGGAAACTAACCTGATTTAACAGATACGGATAGAGTATATGCCACGCTGCACTCAAAGGTCGAAACAAAATTGAAAACTAATTAAAAGAAGATTACTCTGCTTGTTTTAAACAATTGTATGTATGTAAAACTTTATACTTTTGATATGCAAATATGTTGATCCTAAAAACGTATTCATCGAAAAGACTTCGCTTCAGTTTATCCGAATAAAATAAATTCTGTTGCAGGTGAAGTTTTTGAAATTTTAAGCGCCTAAAATTACCATATTTAAATTCATGAACTAAAGCTATCAGAGCTTTATGTCTAAAATCTTAAGGAAACTACTTCAATGGATGATGAATTATTCTGAATATTTTAAATTTAAAAATTAAACTTGAAATAATAATTATTTTAGGAGCTTTAGGGTCAGACTTAAAGTCGTTGGAAATAAAATTCGCAAGTTTTTATGAATGTTCAAGACTTTAATGGAACGTTTTCGTCATATGAGGTATTTATCAGAATAATTTCAGTGGCGGAACATAGAAAAAAGTGACTGAATCATAATGATTAGGGATTGAAGATTTATAAATTTCTTATCGATATTGAAAATGTCGCAAGAATTTAAAGTAAATAAACCACGGAAATTTTTAATAGGGAAAATTTAAAAATATATTTGGCATGAGTAATTAATAAATTGATTAGTATTACACTTGTTTTAGTTGCATAAAAGTCTTGGCATCGTCGGTAAGTCATTCCTTTGTGACCTTGAATGGAATATAGCACAAGTTCTTTTGCTAATATGTGCCTCAAAATTAAGGGTAATATTAAAAATGTAGAGATACAGTATGAAACACTGCTTTATGCTTTAATTAGAAGGACCAGTTGGTTGTAAAGTTGGTGGAAGAATTGTAAAAATGCTAATTTAATTTCATTAAAATTCTCGTACTAGAAGATGTCTACGCTGTTTCAACCATAAATTTGAATTAATATTTAACCATGTAAAATGCTTGTTTATGTGATACGCTCTATGAAGAATTAAGTCATACTTAGATGCTTCAATATCACCCATTATTAATTAAACACACTTGAACTAGCAATAAAGGAATATTTTTAAAGTTTGTTTTAATTAAAGAGTTTTGCTTAAGTTAAAATCTATTCTATACGCCTACAGTGTCGTTTACCACTCCAGAATATGGTAATGAGAGGAATTTAAAAAAGGAGAAAAATTTTTATTTAAAAGGAAAAGAATGCTCAACATTCTTAAAGAACTCTTCCGGCTGCATTTGTTGTGTGTGGTATATCTTCTAGCTCGTAGGTTTGCGCTTTGTTACTGGATAATTATTGCATGAAATCTTACAGAGCCAGGTATTAAAATCCATTTAGCTCGGTGAATTAGAAATAATTGAATTTGCGTACTGTCTGTTAATCTCGCTAGAAACACAACTAAATTTGAGTTCGTTAATTTTAGTTTAGTTCTTCAAGTTGAAAGCACAATTAATTTTAGTTGTTTCTCTGTTGTAATCATTTAGTATTCGACATTGTAGCAAGCGCCGGAACGAAAATTCGTCTTTCAGGTAAGAAGATTAAATTAGATTTAGTTCAAGGGAAATAGATTTTTAGCCCTACAGATTTACAAAACTGCTGAATAAAACAGTTTGGAAATATTCTTCTTCTGTAATTATGACTTTTTTAACTGTGTAAAGGGAGTTATTTTGGTTTCTCGAATTGTTACGCTAAATTCTAGCAAGTTTAAACTTAAAGTATTCTTTTACTTATTAGAACTAATAATAAAACATCTATTCTGCCATGAAAAACTTATGTGCTGACGATTAAATTAACTTAACTTTTAATTCTAGTCTACATATATTATAGTTGGTAGTAAGTAGCTAGGAGCAAAAATTTCTTGACACTCATTACATACCTAGTCAGTCTATTAAATGTGAAATAAATTTGGATTTTATGCAGATTTCCATTTATTTATAAACTGATTGCTCGTAATACAATGATAAGTAACTAGAATAAATATCGTAATGCATTAATGAATGCTCCCAACGTATTGATGAGCAGTTAAAAGCAATATCGCATATACAAATATGAGAATATGTATGAATAGGGATCGAATAAGGCATTTAAAATGAAATTATGCTTAAAAACTTTTGATGTTCTCTATTAGTTAGCGTAGAATCCATATAAGCAATTTAAACGTTCTGTACTCTTTTACAGTCTTTAAATCCATTTATTCAAAATTAGAAAGCATGAAACGTATATAAAATATAAGTAATTTGACCAATGTGTATTTTACTTGTTATTTTATTAATTTTTAGCCTTATTTTTTGGACTAATTTTTGCATTTATATTATGGTTTTAATCAGAAATAAAAGGGCTTCAGCGTAAAACAAAATATGATTTGCTCAATATGTAAAGTTTTATAATTAATTCATATCTTATTATTTTGTCTGTATCTCCCACCGGGATGCAAATTAGTTATTGTGCATATAAGAACTGAGTTCTTGAGGTTCGTGACAGAGCTTTCGGCAGAGACGCTGATCTTCATAATATTTCTTACTCAGAATTACTTATAAACTTTAACCTTTTGCTGGTTATGTTGTTCATGCATTTAGAACCCTGAGCCCAATCTTCATACTGTTTGCCTTGTGAATTTCAAAGATCAATTACCACTAAACCCCTATTTTATATTATCTATTAGCTTAAATCCAGCAAGTAGTCGTGATTGTTTTTGTAACCACGAGTTGTGCATTTGTTAAATTTAAAGTTTTAACTAAAACGTTTGTTTAAATCATCTTCCCAGTTACAGCTGTTTGACTAAAATGGGACTATATGTCACCTGACGGTGTAACATGGAACCAGAATTAATTTAGTAAGTTTTTGGTTTCTCTACTAATATTCATGTTTTATTTAAAATTATTATTATCATAAAAAAACTAATAACGTTATACGACAGTATTTTTAATATAAAAGTGTAAAATGTTTGTTACATTTTTAAACAGCATACTTAAAACGCAATTAATTGGCTTCAAATATAAAACCAGAAGATAAAAATATGTCAGCAATAATCACATATATTTATGTATATGGATATAATTATAACGAAAATGAAATCTATCAAATTTATGTTACAGGACCTGACAGGAGAAAATACTTAGATAAGGTGAGTATTAGGTAAGCAACTTTCATCTTTTATTCACTGGTAGTTCTATTATTAAAAGAAAAAGGAAAGGTTCATGATATTTTGTTCAGTTGCCCCACGTATATGAGGATCTGCAGAAAGGCTTCTTGTCAAGGGTTAGGAGTGAATGTTGTTGTGGCAGATATGTAACCCCTTATGTGCCCACGGCACGATTTCCTGCTAACAAGATTCGTGACAAAAGGGAAGA
This sequence comes from Stegodyphus mimosarum, assembly GCA_000611955.2. Lineage (NCBI taxonomy): Eukaryota > Metazoa > Arthropoda > Arachnida > Araneae > Eresidae > Stegodyphus > Stegodyphus mimosarum. Next base: position 1,354,798 of record KK113119.1, on the reverse strand, counting down.
TATTCCACACGCTGTGCATCACTTTTGAAGGAGGAAACTGTTTGAGTCAGTTTCAATTCTCTTTGACTTAACCTTAAAGGAGAGAAAAGTATTCCTTAAAAAAATAAATTAAGTGTAAGCAAAAATTTTTGAAAATGTTATGAAATTGCTTATTAAACAATTAAAAAATGAATAATTTTGTGAATAAATAAAATAATTATAAACATAGTCTGGTTTTAGAGTTTCAGTTTCCCTTAGATAATTGTTCTCGGATGGATTTAATAAGAGATTTAATTTTCTTTATCACAGGGTGTGAGTTCAGTGAATCCCAACAATTTAGTTAAATTCTGACAATTATTGCAAAGCATATATTATCACATTTGTGAGTCACTCTAGTAGTGCCCTTCCTATTTCCTGCCACAAGAGTCACAAACTTCTATGTCGCCAAAAAATACATGTGATTATTTTTCCTTTAAAAATAACCTTTTACAGATTTTACTTCAACCAGCAATCGGAGGGTTTTCGATTTTCAGACGTAACTGTTATTTTGCTCGATCTAACAAATTTATTGCAGTTTAATTCTGCAATCATTTGCTCTTTTCTTGGAGCAAATTGGATGCTCTTATAATTCCTTCTTTTAATTTAAGAGAAAACATATTCCGATGCACATACAATGCAGATAAAAGAAACATCCAAACTTTATAAAGGTTTGTGGTCCGTCTGCATTTCGACAAGGATTGGCACGTGGTGTCTCTTGAGCTACAGACGAGCATTTTATCAGTCGTGATATCAAGCCTATTAATTTTAATCTTTTTTCTTGCACTAAGTCAAATGAACTTAAAGCCTCGATTTTGACTTCTTCTCAAACTAGCACATTTTAGCGAAACTGTGTTCGTTATAAATGCATAGTTATCTGCCCCCCCCCCGAAAAAAAAGTGATAAAAGAACATGATTCCAGTCACGTGTTGAGTACAACGCCGTCACTGATAGGTGATAAGATTGATCACGTATAGCACGCATGCATGAATTACTGCAAACGTTTTTCATGATCAGTCTCACGGTCTTCCGAAATATCTGAATGGGTTTTGAGACCATGATGATTTATAGTGGCTTCTTTACTACACAGAATATTTCCAGAAAAATGTCTTTTATTTTCTTCTGCTTCATTAGCAAGGTCACATTTCTTCATAACATGATTTCTCGAAGAAAGAATTCTATTAATCTCAGATATTCCAACTCAGTAAAATAAAACTTCTAATATAGAAGAAGAGTGTGTTATAGTTATTTTCCACCATACTTTGAAGTGAACTGATGTATGTTAGTTCAGAATCCGGAATTCTATTCAACTGTTGGCATAATAAATAAGTAACGAAACCAGACCCATTCAGTGCACTGGAGACATTATATACTAACCACATTAATTTTCTAGAAAGTCTAGCCAAAGAAACAAAAAAATATTTCCTTCTCTTTTAAAGCATATTCGGAAGTCTAGCTTTCAAACCGAATTTACTTCTTTTGGGAAGAAGTGTTGGTAAAATGCGCTTTCTATTCAAGCAAGATTTTAGCATTTTCTTGAAACTTTCACTTATTCTTTTACTACTGCTACGGTAGAAAACCAGTTGTGAAAAATTAGAGATTTTGGTCATAAATAACTGTGAAATAAAGTAGAAAGTCAATCGAAGTAACCCCCTATTTCGGAAAAATAGGTAATTTACATCTACGAAAGCTTTTTAAGTACGAAAGCTACAACGATTGTAAAAATATAATATCTCAATACGTATAGTTTTAGATAGCTGCTATTAATTCCAGAAATTTAAATAAACTGGATTATATGTGGCCAATAAAAGCAGAATAATAAGTTTTTTCATGAAACAACATTTAGAAACAGGTGATTTAAAATGCTGATATCATAAGTGATAAAATAAGATGTCCAGATCAACCAGTTAAAACTATTATGAATCTTAAAACTAATAAGTACTTAAACTTTTCATGAAAATTTATAACTTTCATAAGTACGAACTAAAGCTCATTAAATATTTGCCCAAACTCGGTCTAACAAGTCTAATATAATTAGACGTGATGAATTGTATGCGATATCCTGGATGATAGATTGCAGCCCTCGCAATTAAGGATGGACCACTTCATGCTTGAGACTTTATCCCGTTATATGCAAAGAAAGCTGTATTAGATTTCATCTATTCAAAACGTATGTGTGAATATCCCTTACAAAATTTTATTGTTACATATATAACCCATGTTTTTTCTATCTGCCGGTCTCTGTAAGGGATAAAATTTAATTATCTGCAGAGTAGAAGAGTTTGTATATAATCGTATTTCAAAAAAACTATTTTTGCCTACTACTACTAAATTTATACAGCTTTTCTTCATTATTGGCTTCAGAATCCTAAACAAGGAGAAAATACCCATTATGAGAATCCTAATTGGTCACTAGGAACCCTAGTAAATATAACAAATTACAATTGAAACTTCTACTTATAGTTACATTTTTACCTTGCATTCTTACCTCTCCTGATTTTAGAAGACTACCTCACCTATTTCAGAGACTAGATTATAAACGCCATCTATCGATGTGCTGGCAGTCCACATATTTGAAAGTAAAAATTTTACAGGATCATCATTTATACACTTACTTAGCTCTTTCACCTAACCACCGTAAGAGTATGAACGCAAAGGATAGTCCCTACTACACCACTCTCTTAAGTGGATCCGTAAGGGATTTGAGAACATTCAAGAAGAGAATATACGACACAAATTTATAATTGTCTTACAATTAGATTTCCAGTAATGACTAGTCCACCGGTGACAAAATCTCTGAACACTGGTAGTTCGACCTAGGCTCAATTCCAAGCGAACGGGCTCGCTGCATAGAATTTTCGTAGTTTGCTCCATGTGTAACATGTATACGAGCCAGTTTCTCTTAAAAAGTCCTCCACAAAGGCACCCCTGCCCTTAGACAGACAGCCCTGGAGCCAGTCAACTAAATCAAACCAAATCCAGTAATGACTATTACTATTATGTTTTAATTATTGTGAAAACTGCGATTGAAGAAATAAAAGCTTAGTTATAGCAATCAATGATATTATACAGTGATGATTCATAGAATATAGATCTAAATGCTCTTTCGAAAGGTTTTTCTCAGTATTATTTATTTGACATGTAACTACTTATTTGAAAACTACAAAGCTGTGTTATTTAAACTTAGGTTTCGCACTTCCAACTTATTTACTTACTGTGACTGTAATGGAAATTAGGATAATAATTTTGGACAAACTCTAAAACGTTTTGAATGCACTTAGAAGAAAGGTTACTCTTCAACTTTCTTTTTTTAATTCTGGAGTTTTTCTTGACCTAAGTGCATTATATGATGCGTTGTTACGCATACCATACTTTTTATTTTAACATATCTTAAATTTTCTTGAAAACCTTTGGAATCTTCACAAAAGTTAAAGACAGACGGAATTCTATGGCTATAACTAGCATAGTTTGGAAATGTAAGATTCGTTTGTGTGTTAGTAAGTAGTAAACGTAAGCAAAGACAGCTTGAGGTCGTCTCCCACTGGGAACTGCATATGACCAATGGTCCTTGCCTCTTCAGCGAGAAAACAGCATGACAAGATGCGTAACTCTGATTTCCATACTAGGTACACTTCAGCTGTATACTTTACTGCAATTAATACCAATGTCATTCCTCAGTTGGATGGTGCCTTGCCCCTCTGAAGGATAAATGTGTGGGAGTAAGTTATGAACTGGGTGCAATCGAGGTGCAGTATCGAGGAGGCTGCGGATTCGCAGCATCTGAAACACTTGCTGCGAATTAATCAAAAGCTCTGTGAAATTATAAGAGCTACCTAGGGTGCTTGCATAGAGATTTATTGTCAAGGACAACAAACTGCAATCTTTTTGGGTCAATGAACGTAATGGGATGACTTTAGTTTTGAAATATTGTTTACAATTAGGAAATTTCATATGTTATTTCGTAGTAAGACGTAGTAGCCATGTAGTAAGACATTAATATCTTTGTGTGTGAAATGTTGTAAGATCTTTTAACTTTTGCTAAAATTTACTGCGTTAATAGCGATATTATAGTAAAATATTTTTTCTCACTTTGTCTGTAGGGTCTTTGTCTTTTTTGGGGCATTCACAGTAGATACTACTTGAAAGACTGCGTTGCGAATTCTCGCTATGTCTTGAAGAACAGATACTACAGAGAAAGGTTTAAATAACCTTTTTATCTGAACTAACGTAACAACACGTACGCACTCGATGCCCGCAATTCACCACCACTTGTGACTAAACTAAATTGAACAGAAAAATAAAAAGTAAAATCACAATAAATTAGGATGGATAAACCACTGGCTCCTTAGATATCTAAACCACTAAATAGGTTGCACACAGCAAAGCCGAGCCTAGAATATCAATATAATCTGAAGTGTGTCTAACACCTACTAGAGAGCTACTTCAGACACGGAGCATAAACTCGGAGCTAACTCCGCTAATACTTCTTACGAACACTTGAAACGCAGATTAAATATTGCTTCTGAACACACTTAGATTTTGCATACTACGTTATTAAATTTTACATTCTGGTAGAAAAGTGAAATCGGAAAAGAAAGGAAAGTTTTGCAAACTAAAAATAATTGGTTAGAATGAAATAAGGTCTTTACATGTCTTGCTGTCTATGAAAATAAGAATTCTATACTAAATTATAGCATGTAACTCCATGAAATAAATCTCAGATGCACTGTTATTTATACATGTTAATATATAAGTCAGTACCTAAAGTGAAAGAAAACGCTAATTTAAATTCAAAATTAAATAAAATTTTTATTTAATTTTTTTTAATTTATTTTTATTTTTTTTAATTTTACTTAAATTAAATAAAATTTAACTTAAGTTGGTTTCATAGCAAACAACAATGAATATCAAGGAAGACTGACATGGACCTTTCTTCTTTAAGTAGCAAAACTGTTATGGTCCCTCTATACAAAATAATTTGTTATATAACGTGCATTTCTGTTCAATAGGAAGAACGTTTTTGATTTTTGAAGAAGGGAGAGAAACCTTCATGGAAATCCATAGAGTTTCCTCTCAAAACTATCATCAATCTAAGGTTGAATATAGAGCTAATTTGAGGCCTAAATTGTGTATGCAATGTATTGCTTAATGTGGTATGCCAGCTTAGGTTCTGAGTAATAGTTATGCAACGTTAGAATAATCAGCCACACTGTGAATCGATTTGGAAACTTAAATGCAGATGGAGGCTATGAAAAGCTGATCTAGGTCTCGAATGATTGAGCTTAGTACAGGGTATCGAAATGATCAGCCAGCCAGGTAGACCTGAGACCCCCTACTTGGAGCATCATTCCCCGCTAATACAGCGCCGAAGTCCCGAGTGAATTTGCATAATCAGAATTTCGTTAATCCGGAAATGAGAGCTTTCTCGCATTCGCCTGCGCATTCTCGATGAGATATGCTAGGGAATTCTCCACCATCCAGATGATCAACTCCCTGCAGCCGTTATTGAGGAATAATGGTCCAATTAATGTCAAGAGATCTCTCAGAGTTGCGCTTGAAATATCATGAATTTCAAAGAAACGGTACGCTTCCATCGTTGAGTTAATCTGGCTATTAAGACGAGGTAACAACACTGATGCTTCTCGAATTAACAATTTGTCTTATATTTCCGCAATTAACTACTTGACTTCGGAATTTAAATGACTCGATTCTAACTTTCTTCTATAGTGTTTAGATTGTGTTTATCAATAACCGAAACTATTGTATATCATAATGCTTATTTCACGAAGCTAGTCGACTTGCAATTTCTTCTAGCGACTTTTTTTTGCTGTATTATAAACAAACATTAGGGACATAAAATGTGTATCAATTGAGCAGTTTGGGGCTTTCAGATTAATACTGTATGCTAATTTAACACATACAAATAGTTCATACTCAGGTAACTGGAATTTTACCCAAAGGTAGGTATTATTTATCAAGTACCTTCTTTGAATGTTATTGAGACAAACCAGAATTTTGTGTACATTTTGTTCAATTTAAGCTCAGTTTTATTTCCTGTTTCACAGTAAATGAAATATAGAAAGTCCCCTCTTTTTTTATGTATATCTGAGGTTATTTTCTTCTTTAAAAATGTAGCATTCACTTTTATAAATATGTGTAAGTTTTGTTTAAGCTAGATACAATTTAAGCTTTATTTCCAGTAAATTAATTATAACCGCACGATGTCTAGAATACCGCACGATGTCCAGAATACCCGTTTTTAATTAATATGATTAATGCTAATTCTTCCGCTCTTTAGCATTTAACATGATGTACACCTTCAGAATATTCTTGCACACTAACTCCTCTTCGGGCATAAAAATAAACCGCATACGGAATGAATACTTTGCATAACATGGAATGCATCCTGTCAAATTTTCATACAGGTTCGATCTTAGTGGTTTAGTTCAGTTCACTTGACAATGAGTGGGGACACCTCATTTTTACCAATGGTTAACAAGTAGTGCCCCACATTAACCATAAACTAGGTTTATAAGGTACTTCTTCCTTAGCTCTTTCGCCTTTTTAGCATGCATTCGTGGTGTAATGGTCAGAACGCTCGGTACGTATTCGAGAGATTCGAGGTTCGAGTCCCGACGAGGGCACTGCTCATTTTTCATGTCTCCTGCTTCGAAGTAACTTAATGCCTCTACAGGTCTATTTTAATTTCAAATACAATAATAAACAAATTATTTATATTTGTCAAATTATAATACACAATTTAAATGTATAAATTTTGAAACATATTTATTTGAAAGAAAGAATAAAATAAAATGTATTTGCATTAGAAATAAAGCTCATAATGTTTACTTTCCATAAAATTCGATCAAACATTCATAAAATCGATCAGGAGGTACCTTCCGCAGATAATCATTAACCTACATAAAAAATGACATTAAGCCATTTTATTCGGCCCACTGGTTAGCGACGCTGGGTGTCACATGATTGAGCTCGTTTTTGAACCCTAGAGAAGGTGTAGATGGTTAATCTTATCTATCGGTCGTCCTCTATGGTGCACCCTGTGTACCCCCACCTTGGTGAAGAGACTGCTAAATGAACGATTGGTTTGAACATTCTGACAAATGTTTAACGACGAATTCTGAAGAATAGTAAAGTTCTGATCATTAGGTTAAACGAAATGATAAAATGACATTAACACTGTATCAAATTTATCATGGTAATGACAGGATTTAAAATGTATTTGCAAAAGAAATATTTTTAATCCGTTGTCTTCGTTATTGTAAGGAATGTGTCAAAATTAGAACAGAGATGTGAATGCCATCTTTAATTAATACTTTGTTTTCTGTACAATGCGCTTTTTGATTTATTTCATTTCAACAAAACTATTTACATGCCAGTAAATTTCCATAAAAACTCATTGAAATAGTAGTTATTTGAATCTACTATCTCCATTTGGCTGTTACCTCTGATTACAAGGGCATAAAACAAAGCGAGCGTTGCAAAAATAATCAAGAATAGACAACTATCCATATTTAATATGATCTGCACAATGTAAGTAATACATGCGACATATATATTAAAGTCCTTTCATAAATATTGGATTTATGACCTGCCTAGCATGATACATGGCACATATTTTACCTTTTTTAAGCTATAAAAATGGTGCTTGTATCTTATATGAAATATGCCGTGATAGCTACAAGTTTTATCTCCGCATGTATATGATCTGCTTTTTAATCGAAATCTCCCATTACCTCGGGAGAATGTTTGGAAAAGCATTACGATTCTAATCTCTATGTTTACAAGATATCATATACTTCAAGGAATATATGATATTAATAAAAATGCTGTGTACAGTTAAATGATCTCGGATAAAATGACAGTCATTTATGCTTCTGAAAGCTGCTGCTGCATTCTGTTATTTTCGGCATTTTAGATCTCGATATTTCTGTTCTTCTATTGTACGACGTACAAAGATCACTATAGTATAAGATCTGCTTTTCCTGACGAGAAGTGAGTGTGACGAGTTTGAGAGTGTGACGTCACTGACTCATAGTCTTCTCTAAGGGAACTACTACTTACTAGTTCGTTTCTCCCACTTTTGTAAGTCACGTCACGTCATTGAACTCGAACGTTACAACCAGCATAACGTTGTTTGTCTACTGCTTTTGTAATGCACTATGTTTATTTTGCTTTCTGTACTTTTCAACTGCAAAAGTCGTCTATATTTTTCGCCCAATGTTGGGCAACTGATTGAAGGCTTGAAACATTAGCGTGGGATAAGCTTGCTAAATGAGGTTTCTGGGGAGTTCCCATGGCTAATTATGGCTGTCAGAAAATACTTCGCAAAAGCTTCTCTTTCCATAAATACACAGCACTTACTTGTGCTCAGTCTAATCTGCTAGACATTTTTTCTTGGAGAATTATTAAAAGTATCAAATAGTTTGTACGGTTTATCATAATTTTAATAACAGTTATTTTAAGTTTATGCATCTTTCCTATCTCTTCTAGCTACAGCTTACAATTTCCTACCAGAATGTATTTTCAGAAACGCGGTTAATGCAAATGAGTAAGAATAGTATTTAAGTCGATGTTTTCACCGGCTTCGTTAGAGCCTGACTAGCGCGCGTTTGCCTTTTGGCTACATCTCTCTAAGCTATTGCTACGCTCGGCCGTACTTTAGGCCCTTGTTTGGCTTCGCCGACTCAATTAAGATTTAGGGGCCAAATACTTAGAATCTTGATAGCTTCGGCTATATCTTTCAGTTAACGTAAGTTTAATTTCATATTAACTTAAGTTCAAACCCAAGTGGAGGCTTTGCTGTACACTCTGAGTTAGGAGCTGATTGTGTCATATTTATTTTGAGGAATAAAGGGTAGTTAACCCTTCTTGAGTCTTACGTCTCTGTTCACACACTTAAGCGATTATTCGCTTATTAGTGTTTGGGTTTTTCAAGGATTGAACTGTGAATTAAATAGGTAAAACCCCACAAGTTTTTAATGCGACGAAGAAATAATTCTAATATCCTAAGCAGTCGAGAGTCGAAATATCTTGTGACGACTCTGAGACAGTGTGATTAAAATAGTTTGCTGTTCAACAATGGAAGCGATCTGCTACTTAATATGCAAGATAATCAGTTACCAATTATCTGACTAGTAAAGAATGCCATAATGATCCATTTGTTTCAAGTCTCTACAGAATTTGAGGCATCCCTTGGTAATTTATAAAAAGAGATTTTTCGGTAAAAATAATTTGATAATTATTTATACGCATCTTAGCATTAGAAAAATAAATATTTATTTCGCTCTTTATGTTTCATAAGACGGGATATCGCGCCGTAAGTAAATTTAGATAGAGCTAATTTAAAGAAGGATTATGATGAATGATTATCGGAGAAAGTACATACTGAAATTAAAGCTGTGATATTGTTCCAGTTTTGCAGTTAAAAATAACAAAATACTTGTTAGTAAAGATAAGTGTTAGTTTATTTAATGTGAAGTAAATATAAAAGTAATTTCTAATGCAATCTTGCATTTTTAAAAAAAGATAGTAAATAAATATTTGCAGAAATTAAACTTAAGCCTAAAATCAAATATTTGTTAAATAAACACAAAATCAAAGATTAATTTTAAGTAATATAAGAAATAGTAATGTATGCTGAGTAATTCCTGATCATTATTATATAAATAAAAAGTATTCTTGTGCTTAAAATTCGTTAGATATTTCAAAGTTTAGAATATATGTAAAGAGACAGAATTCTCTTCGTAACTTCTCTGAAATCAACAAATTATTTTGATTGTATTTTTATTATGCAGATAGTTGCCATTTTATTTGATTTATTATTTTGATTACATCCATAGTTGCGACTTACGATGTATCACAATTAGTAAATGGAGATTTAATGTATCATATTTGTTTTCGTTTTTAAATTACAGTTAAGATGTGTGAGCTGAAAGAATAAAACGAATTTTGTTCCGGTAAACACACATCTAATACATTCTTGCTAAAATACACGCAGTTCTTAAAAGTCAACACATTTTAACACGCTGGATTGGATTAAATTGTGAAAAAACGCATAAAAGCTATCTATTTAAGAGAAGAAATGGCTTTGTAAAAGAGCTTTTAAACAGAATTAGCTCTTATTCGCAATACACAAACGGAAAGCAACGAAAACTCGCATGCTGCGAGCCCTCTCATCAGGATTCCAAGACGTGTCAGGCTGCAGTAGGTGCAACTCGTGCTACCGCATCAGACGGCAAAATTTTAGAACTTACAGATTCATTGAGCGATGGATATTAGAAGTTGTATAGATGGAAATGGGCGGCAAAAAGCCTAGCTCCTACCCTGGGTCAGTCTACCAGTGTTTAGCAATTTTATTGCTCGGCCACTGGTGGACCTTCTTTTGACTCATTGATCTTCCAAAATTAACATTTCTACAAAGCATAGACTACACTGAAAAAGCAAAATTACGCATCTTATTCAATTTTGCTTCATTTTTTCACATGTAGAAGTACATAGCCCAAAATAACAGACCAGGAGAGATACAGAAGCACAGAAAGGCAAATGCACTGCTGACGCAATGATTGTTTTATTATTGTTACAACAATAAGAGGATGTCTCAAGGATGCTGTGGAGTAACACATAAAATATACACTCTTAGACAAAAAAAAACGTCGCACAAAGAAGGAGTTATCCGAATGGGACGAAAATCGGTAGAAGTGATGTACATGTACAGAAAAACAAATGATTACAGTTTGAGAAAAATTGGATGATTTATTGAAGTGATAGAGCTTCACAAAATAAAAAAATCAGTAACGCGTTTGTCCATCTCTGGCCCTTATGCAAGCAGTTATTCAGGTTCGCATCGATTGATAGAGGTTGCGGATGTCCTCTTGAGAGATATCGTGCCAATTCTGTCCAACTGGCTCGTTAGATCGTCAACATCCCGAGCTGGTTGGAGGGCCCTACCCAAAATGTTGCAAACATGCTCAGTAGGAGCGAGATCCGACGACCTTGCTGGCCAAGGTAATGTTCGGCAAGCATTAAGGCAAGCAGTAGAAACATGTACAGTGTGGGAGTGGACATTATCTTGCTGAAATGTAAGCCCATGGTGGCGAGACAGGAAGGGCAACACAACGGGCCTTAGAACTTCGTTGACGTACCGCTGTTCTGTAAGGTTGCGAAGAATGACAACCAAAGGGATCCTACTATGAAATGAAATGGCACACCAGACCATCACTCCTGGTTGTCGGCCTGTCTGCCGGAAGACAGTCAGGTTGGTATCACACCGCTGTCCGGGCGTCTCCAGACTCGCCTTCGCTGGTCATCGGGCCTCATTTCAAAGCGGGACTCATCACTGAAGACTATTCTACTCCAGTCAGTGACATTCCAGTGCGAATGAACCCGATACCACTGCAAAGGGGCTTGACGTTGTACAGAGGTCAATGATAATCGGCGCAAGGGGCGCCGTGACCTTAGCCCTCTTGCTGTGAGCCGTCTATGAATGGTCCTTGCGGTCACTGAAGCACTAGTTGCACGTACAATCGATGATAATGACGCATCTGGGGCTGTGAGTGCCGCTCTGATGATTGCTCGGTCTTCACTCGGTCTGTTCTGTCAAATGTCGTTTCTCTAGGCATGCCGCTTCCTTCTTGAACCTGTGTTCGACCATGGTTCACCCATTCCTGTCAACATCATCTAATAGTGGCATGGCTCCTGCTCAAATGTCGAGCTATTCGCCGATAAGGCCAACCGGCTTCTTAGACCAACTACACGACCTCTCTCAAATTCTGACATCTGCGCATATCGTTCGCACACCTGTATGCGAGGCATAATTACTGTCTACCAGAGTACACGGAATGAAATTCGTGAAGAATTTATGACCTGGAATCCTAAGTTCTCCTCTTAAATATCCTTCCAGTTGCGCAGATCAGATGCGCTGTAGCGACAACCGTTCATTCATTGGCAGCCAAAATGTAAAATTTTACATTTCCCGTCGAAACCTGTATGCATATCAATTTGTGTCCAATTTGCTTTATATCTTCTCGGTGCTTCGTTTTTTTTTGTCTGAGAGTGTAATAGGAAATAGTACTCGTTTGAAATTAGAAGGAATTTTGAAGTACATGTTTGTAATGCATTTTTCCATATAATTAAAGTGAAAATTGCGTACTACATTATCTATTAGGTTTTTCGAACTCAATGTGGTAGAATCGACTGTGTCCATGCCGAGATTTGGACCATGGATCTTTCGCTTGCCAGCTGGATGTGTCAACCCGCTTACATCAGAACAGCATGTAGCTTGGAATACGACAGCTGTTTACAAAAGTACTGTTTGCATTTATTTTAATGGAAGGCAGTCTTTAAAGGAAGCATTTTCATTAAGGAACTAAGATATGATTTTAGCCTGTCAAAGATTTTTCTTTGATAGAAAGTATTTCTGAATCCTCACTACAACATATGTATAACTGTCCATTTAATTAATGCACCAGGAGAGACATTAAAAGTTTTTGGCACGTTTTTTAATCGGATGTAAGACGATTCCATAAACAAGCACCTGCACACCTCACTTACCTTGGTCTTAAAAATAATGCACATTTACTACATTTATGCACTAATTATTTACAAGAATATTTTTTCTATGCGTATAAGTTCCCATTCTAAAAATGATGGTTAAAATGCTAAAAATTAATATTCTAAATTAATATTAATTCCTTGAAACTAATATTAATTCCTTAAAACGTGCTGTTTAAATTCATACCAAGATAAATCCTTAAAAGAAAAACCTTTAAAATTTAAATTACGTTAAGGAATAAACATATATGTTTTTACCCTGTCAACGATAGTAAGTGTTTTCATAAACAGAAAATATTTTTGCATCTTTAATACAGCTTATATCAATAAACAAGGCCTAAGGCCTGCATTGCATTTAATCTCGTAGAGTAGTAAAGTCTACAGAGGAAAAAAAAGAAAACAATAGCAACTATTCCAGACGTAAGTAATTTGAGATACATAAAATAGTATATTAGGCATTCTTTCATATGTGTAACATATGATTTGCGTTTTCCTACTGTTAACTCAGATGCATTATCTCATCATGTAGTGAATACTACACGTTAAGTTTACATTTTCTCTGCTTTTATATTGTTTACGAAAGTTCGCTGTTGTCAAATAAAAGATCTTAATATTTTATTTAAACATCTACCACGCTTTCAGACAACTAGTTTTGGAACCCATGCGGATTATCTCTGAATCTTGTCGAAGATCAGAATTCCCTTTTAACAGTACAAATTGGGAACAAAAGACCAACGGATTATAAATTTCCCACTGCTTTGCATAATTTATCATTTGTAAAGGCAGTACCTCGAAATGAACTTTGATCTTCCTAATTTAAGTTGCTGAGTAAACTGACTACTCCCTACTGATTTCGTTGAACACTCTTTACTTCCTTTCCTGGCAATGAGCCATTATCTCTAGATCCTTTGGGATAGGAGGTATCCCCTATACAGGCCGTAATGCCTTGTATCACCAGCCTCGTCTTGCCTAGGAGATTCATTAATGTTTTCTGCTTTGTCACTGCACAGTTCATCGGTGCCTTATTGACACCAGGTCTTTAGTTTGAATGGACTGTAACCATAATACTGAATTGCCCGGAATTTTCACGTACGGAACACAATGCCCTCCATCTAATTTTTGTAAGCTGATAAGCCATCCAAATAAGCCCATTGATAAATTATCAAAAATTTCCCATTCCGAAAGGAGATAATATATTCCACTTTCTAAGCTTCTACGAAATATGTAGCACTGACAATGAAACGTGAGTTTTCCGAGTTTGGATCATCAAAGTAACAGCGCTTTTCGGCCTCATATTTGTTTATTTTATTTAAGCACTTGGGTTATTATTCCAACTTCTGAGAAGCAAACAAATCGGCTAAGGCTAAAATGCTTTTATACAAAACCGTAGTTTTGCTGTTTCTTCAGAATTACATTTCTGTACCTCTTGACTGAGCATTTTTGAAAAGCTTTCAGAACTAAATTTTCTTTCAATAATAAATCATATATCCATTTTTTAGTTTAAAAAATAAACCAAATAAGGTAAGAATACGATTATTTTTTTCTTGTGACACTTTGCGATAAAAATCCAAAACTGACTATTTCATCGGCTTCTACAAAGAAATTTCTAACCAGTAATTTGTCCCTTTAAAATTAGTCAGAACTTTGATTTGTATACAACTCTACCTATTTCGAGACGATCAGACACTTTTCTTTCTTCTTCAGGAGCAAATTAACTCTGCAACATGCGATACTAGCATACTAAAGTTATTTCACTGTCATTCAGCTGCAAAAATAGATCAGCTCATTCCAGTTACTTGAAAATTTTCCTACATTGAGACTGGCAGATAAAATAGCTCTTAGTTGAACTTCCAAGGAATAATCTGAGGAAAAGAAAAGAGATAGAAGAAAATTTTTAAACGATTTTATCAATGCCCATGGAAGAAAATCCTCTATGAATATCAACCGATTTAAAACAATTAAATTCGTTACAAAGGTTCCGAAACAGACTTTTACCGCGTATTATGCGTAAGAGTAAAAAGAAGCCATTTATTTATTTAGTAGGATGATATGATTTAGCATGGAAAAGCATACAAACCAAAAACGTTTTACTCTGAGCAGTGGTACTGAAATCAGATTCATTTCAGATAATTAGAATACCAAGGAAAGGAAGAAAATTGCCAGGTTTTCAAACAGTTTGTCAACCAAGGCTATTCTTTCTTTTCAGACGATAACTGGACCTGCTACCAGCTACGGCATATCTATCCAAAGTGAAACTGAACCACTGTCGTATTTTAGTGTAGGAAGCAGACGATCTGTATCGTAGAATACTGGTGGTGTTATCCGCCCATGAACTCGTCCTGATGTAAGAAACACTTTGAAGATAGATTCATCTGAAAACAGTGCTTGTTTCTATTGATCAGTATTCTAAATTTTGTGTTTCTGGCGCCAATGTAGTTTTTGCTTCATATTTACCTGCGAAGAGAAATTTTTGAGATAGTAGCTCTGCCGTGCTCTTTTTTGAGATAGTGCTTTGACAGTTTCTTTCCTAAACTGTAAAGGGTTACACTTGATCTGGCAATGCCATTTTAATTGCAGTAACCCTAACAGACGGGAAACGAATTATCCTTATGTCTAAGTACAATGACGAAGTCATGAGAAGATTAAAATAACCGTTTTTACTTAAACAGAATTTAGAACATAAAGGCACTTTCTTATGCTACAGTATAACTACAACATGTTTTCATGCAAAAAAAATCGGACAGTCCAACTTAAATCAATCGTTGAACAGTAGTCAAGGAGTACACAGTTAAATGCCGCTACAAACTGGCTCACTTACTTTTCACTTACTTCTTTTTTTTTTTACGCTTTACTTTTTAAGAAAAGTGTTTCCGTTACTTTGGGCACACTCTATATTTAATAGTGTAATCGTTTTGAAAATTTCCGTATTATTCTTAGAGGCGATTAAAGGAAAATTTTCTGCGAATGCTAAAAACGTGCTTCTGTGTGACCTTCTGCATCCATCCTTGAAATCTTTTTATATTAAAAATTAAGGAGTTATTACACTTAAAATTTTAAGATTCAATTTTACATTAATCAGAACTCAACATTTTAACTTCATATCTGCGTTTTTTACTCCTTCAACGCATTTTTATTCCATTTAATTTAATTTTAATTTTTATTTAGGTTTTGAACATTTTACATAACATTCTTTGCTGACAACGCAGTCCGTCACGAGAGACATTCATCATAACTTTAGAGGCTTTTCAAGAATTGCAATCATACTCATTTTTGTGAGAAATGTGATCGTATGCTCTTATGAGTACTTTTTTGGAATTTTTTTGGAAGAGTCTTAATGAAATAAAATGAATGAGACAGCTAACCAGAGAGCTAGTCATATCAGTCATGGAGGTGAAAGCTCGAAGTCCGGTTATGTGCCAGATATGACAGCTGTGAATTAAAATTATTAGATCTTGCAGAATGAATGAAAATAAGTGTCATGGCTCAGGCATGAAGCCTGAATGACATGTGAAATTTCAAGATTCCCTGCTGATTGGATAGTAGAATATATGTCTTTCGGCACCATTACAAGAAATCGTGTAAAATTCTTATATAGTTTGGTAATAAAGATAAACGAATATTAAACAATTACTAACATTCATTTGCCAAAAAGCAAAATGCTTCTTAAATGATATAGAAGCAAATACATCTGAAAGATTCTCAAGAACAGTGGACTTCTTACAGCTTAATATGTTCAGAAGAAATCAGGATGTATATTAATTAGAAAAAAATTCTAGATCTCTTTGTCGGACTAAGAACAACTAAAAATTAACAAAAAAGTAGTTATGGTATTGTGAGGGCAGCCTTGAGTGTAATATAAACCGCAGGATTTACTGATTTTAATTTGCTCTTCATTGCTTATGAGGATAAGCTTATAAGTCAAAATGTTTTAAAATAATATGATAAGTAATAAACAATTACGGTCAAAATTAAAACAAACTTTCGACTATGTATTCAAAAACGATATATTTGAAATAAAAAACTATTCATTTAAATTTTATTTTAGTAAATATCGATAGTGTATTATATTTATCAAAGAGATATGATTATTACAGATTTAATTCTAGTTTAAAATATTGTTCATGGATGTAGAAGTTTCGATTGTGGTTATCAATTGCACTCTGGACATATATATTACAATTATAATCTCATAACAGAAATGGTAGACATTGTACTGCTAAGACAATCGAGATTATTGTTCTGTGAAATATGCATATATAAAGTAAGTAATATTTACTTAGGTGTTGTGAATTATCTTGAAATATCACTCATTCCTTAATATAAATATATTCATTTAGACTGGAAAATTGAAATCATTATGAGCATCTCAACAACTACACAAATGAAAACTTTAAAACACAAGTAAGATTTTGTAAAAACAAATATAAACTCAAAATAAAGCACTAAAATTATAGGTTAATCTCCCTTGAGTACACACGCTTTCATTAATTTTAGAATCGTTATTAATATTTACAGTTATTTGGAAGAAAAATTAATCTTTATATTTAAGTACGCCTTCATTTAAGACCTAGAACTTTTCAAGGACTTTGCCTAAGTAGTGCAAGAACAAGAGAGAGTTACAGTATTTTGCCATGTAACCAAAAAAAACATGAAACAATATTAATCATCATTTCATGCATCGTAAATACGACTGTATTAAATGCTTGTAGTACATTGTCACTTTCTGACTCGTATTGAATACATTTAATACATTGCCACTCTAATATGTATTTTAATATATTCATCAAAATGAAAAGGAAGGCTAAAAAACTGAAAAAGTCAAATGAAGAATGGGAAAAAAATCTCTAAGACTGGATATGTGATTCATTTTATAATATAATTCAAATTACTGTCATCGTGGAAAATTGTTTCTTTCAGTACTTTTTAATTTATATCCTTTTTACAACAATAATCAATCAAGATAATTTCTCCAAATATTTTAGTTTATTTTTCCAAACAAATACCTTCCCTGCACTTAAACATTATGAATTTTAATGTATGAATGCATAATTTTATCGAGAAAATGTTAGGAAGACATAACATATTATGAAGTCACCATAAGGTCGTAATTTATTAGAAGTCACTCGTAATGGCTTTAAAAATATGTCCTTCAAGCTAGAGCTCCATTTTATTCTGTTTCTGTAGCTTACACATAATATTAAATTATGCTTAATTATTTTTTATAGCTTATAAATAATAACGCTAATACATATAATTTAAATTCATACATATAATACATATAATTTAAATTCATAAATATAATACATATAATAAATATAATTTAAATTCATAAATATAATAAATATAATAAATATAATTTAAATTCATAAATATAATAAATATAATTTAAATTCATAAATATAATACATATAATTTAAATAATAATAATATAATACTTATAATAATACGCATAATTTAAATTCCTAAAGTATGCCCTGGAACTATAAATACTTCCAGACCTCATTTTTAAGCAATGAAAAACGGAGTTGCCTTTCATTATATTAATATTTTGATAACATTCACAAGACCTGGGCATAATTAGGGCATAAATTCTATTCAGGTCTAGTTAAATGTCCTTCAATATGCCAGCTGTTCAAAAGCATTTTCATGTTTGCTTTCCAAATTGAGCAAATTTAATTTTCTAATTGTCAAAACTCCGCCTGTAAATGGCAGTGTTAGTTAACTCTCAATATATATTTTACATTGCACAGACAGAGTAATGTGTCTAAATGACATCCAGAAATCTGCAGAGAATATCAGTAATATCACCAATCATTTCGTTAAAGCACATTACTCTTTCTTTAACTGTTCTGTAGTCGGTGAAAAGTAAAAATCAAAGTAGTGCAAATAAAAAAGTAGGAAATAGCACCTTAATAAAACACCATCTTTAACGCAAGTGGATAGACACGGTAATGAAACAAGTACGCACAAAAAAAGCAAAACTAACTATCGAGAAAGTTGTCATCACTGAAAATTGGCAGACTCGATGATATAGTCACAGTACCCCTCATTAAGTACCTAACTAATGATCTGTCAAAACGCCGCGATATCATCAGATACCAAAATGTCTCGGAGAAAAAAGACACAAAATAAAGCACATCGTAAGAAAACCACTGAGATTGAAAATAAAAATAAAATAAATGAGCCAAGAAGCAGAAAAGAAAAATGAGTCTTTTCTACACTGGCCAAGAATCCGTTTAATTCTGTGACATTTGAACCCTTGATTGACCAATCACGTGCATTCGCTCTCACTGTGACGTTACAGATGTTGGACGCAATTCTTGTAATTGGTCTCCACTCTCGAAATGGATTTCTTTATTCGTTCTTTAATTCTCGTTACAATGCGTCGTTCAGAACGGTAAAAAGACTAGCCGGGAAATCAGAATTAACTGGTTTCTGTTTTAGCAGCAGAAGGAAATTCTAAAAATACCACTGTAATAGAAGCTGCAAGGACAATAAAAATAAATAAAGAGAACAAAGTGATAAACAGGCAGAAAATTAATCTAATTTAAAGCTAGGAATTTAAAACATCTCTATTAATCTGCAAATAATTGCAGAGGGGTTGCTTTGAGTAAAAACAATTGTCTCGACTAACCTTCAGAGAAATGAAACACATACATACATGACTCAATAGTCTTAACGTTTGAAGAGTGCTGTTATTTTCAATTGCATTATTAAAATCCTCCGCGGAATCACTTTATAAATTATGAATTGTCATAATAAAAGAGGATAAGTGAACAGTGAGCAGTTAGGCGAACGTGTTGGA
Source organism: Stegodyphus mimosarum (assembly GCA_000611955.2). Lineage (NCBI taxonomy): Eukaryota > Metazoa > Arthropoda > Arachnida > Araneae > Eresidae > Stegodyphus > Stegodyphus mimosarum. The sequence continues at coordinate 1,335,408 of KK113119.1, read as the reverse complement.
TGAAAAGAGGCAATCTTTGCTCCTTTTCTTACCTACATGTTTTTTTAGGAAATTAAAGATTTTCTAACTATTACCTATATTACAGAAAGCATTTTTAAAAAAGGAAAATATTGACATCTTTTAAAAATTCGTATATGAAGCAAGTAGCTTAATAAAAGAAAGCTTTAAAAATTGTAGACACTATTAAGTTTTCGGAGCAGGAAACATGAAACGCTTCCTGTGCTCTAGTCGGGATTCGAATCTCGATTCTTCCAGATGCTAGTTGGATGAGTTAAGCACTTACAGCACAGCAGTAAATAAGAGGAATGCGATAATTCTTTGCATAGTAAGTAAAGGGTTACAGTAATAACACTGATAGCTTACAGCTGGTTTTGTAGATATTGGGGTCAACGACAACTTCCATGGACTGAGGTACTGCTAGGTTACTTGAATATGACAAAGCACGCAAGGATTCTCTGCCTAAGGGCATGGATACTTGAAGGGGCTATGCAAAGAAGACTAGCTCTTACCCATGTGTGAAGACTGGAGAAACTAAAAAAGCGCCCATGCCAGTCTGTTTACTATGGCTCAAACCCAGGTCGAACTATCAATGTTCAGAGGTCTTAATCACTCGGTCACTGCGAATATAAAGTATTTTTAATACGTAGTTAATTAAGTTTTATTTGTTAGATTCAGAAGCTAAGTATGCTGCGGAGTAATTAAAAAACATTCAACAATGGTAGTTTCATCAGATGGTTTCGACTGCAGGCGGAATGCATGATTGTGTTGAAACCCTTACTTGCTTTCATACAGGTATAAAGAAAGTACGAAGCATTTCCCCTCAAGAAGTCCTCGGCGAAATATTTAAGATTGAAAATAAAAAGATATAAGAGAGGTGCATGCAGATTTCTTTTACAAAATAAACAAGCCTACCTATTTTAACAATTTCAAATTATAATAATGTGATCATTTTAATTCAGTTTCCGCATAGGAATCTTAGCCAATTTTTTCGGATACATGGTTTTATGAAACCGTTAGCCTAAATCAGCGACTCAGAGTGGTAGTCATAGAAAAATAACGCTAAAGTTTGATTTTCATTTTTTAAACGGATTGGACAGATTTGTTGGGTTTATGATATAGTTTACTTATCTATTTAAAGAGAGTAATGCTTTTGTAGACGAAAATAAAGATGCTTTAAAGAAGTGGTCTCAAACTCAGATTGCATGCAGGCTGAAGACAAGATCTGAAACCAGCTGAAGGACCCAGATTTCTTTTATTTTTAATAAAATGAAAGTTTTATTAACAAAATAAAAAATATTTAAAATAAATTTTAAATTTCTCTTTCAAGATATCTATTAAAAAATCCATAAATATAATAATAATATCGCAAAGAAAAAAAACTTCTAATTTATATTTATTTTCCATCTAAAATTCGAAGTTTGATACCTATAAGATATTTTTGTTGATTGCAATTTGTAATTCGATTATGATGACAGCTAAATTTCAAATTTTTAGCCTGAAAATTTTTTCAAATAATCCCAAGGTGTTTCATTAATCATTAAATGACTTATTTTAATTTAAACTAAAAATTAAAAAAAAATATGAACAATTTCTACGTTTTCAGAGAAAATTTACCAAGTAGGACAAAACGTGAGAATAAATAACAGCAACCTATTTTTTTATACATTAAATTTTTATTCTGTGGATAAATCAAAATGAATATGTGTATATGTAAATAATTATAAACTTCTCAATTTTGTACTACTACAGCTTGAGACTTAATGATGTTTCGATTCTGATAATGTTATGTGACCTTGGAAAGAAATTACTAAAAACTATCTTCTTCACTGACTGAAGATGCTCATTAATCAATCTTGCTCTTTTCTAATTAATTTTTAACTGTATTAAATCTGTTTGCATTTAAATGCATTCCCAAAGAAAGAAATTATTCTTGGTGCAAAAGCATTCGTAATTGATCTCATTTATTTTTTAGTAAGTACGAATAATTGTTAATGAAATCTCTGTCTTCAGATCTTTGAATAAGATTTATATAGCATTCTAAAGTAATCAGCTCCAATTTTGGTGCATTATTCATCTTCTTTTTTAATAGAAATGAACATAATATGGATTCGGACATCAACTAACAAAATTCTGAAATCTTTCCAATACTGTATTTGCTACAAATACATGATTGAAATGTCTCAGAAGGTCGTATAAAAGTACTTCCGAGGGCGGTTGCCAGTTTAAAACCACTGCTCTAAAGAACGCTGTACCATATTTATATTCCACCCGGGAAAAACCATAACACCCATGCACTAGCCTGTTTGCAAGGATTTTAACTTAAATCGAAATCTCAGTGACCAGTGGTCTTACTCAGTCGGCTACTGGTTGGCCTTTTTTAAATAATCTTTGTGATCTCTGCGTTTTTCTGTTGTTTACACATCTTCTAAAATATTTATGTTAGCTAGCTTTGTTTAACTAATAGTGAGAGGATTATTAGTGAGAAGATTATTAGTCACTGTATTACATCATTAGAATCACTACAGTTTAAAAAGGATTGCAGAGTTGACAAAGCTTGAAAGGGTTGCAGGGTTGACGCTAGCACTGGATGTGAAAGATACTACAAAAGCTGTTACTACATTCGAAGTTAAACTGAACCTTGAAGAAGAATCACGTTTGTAATTTGTTAAAGACAATGTAAGTATCAAAATTTTTTAAAAGCGTGGTTCGAACTAAGAGGCAGTTCAAAACAATATTAGACTAAGCGCAGTATAAAAACAGTTAATTAGCTGATTTTGATAGTATATATTAATTTTATCTGCGTCATTCATAAAAGTCAGTTCAAAAGGATCAGACTACGCTTTTTTTTTCAAATTCTTGCACTGCATATATCTAGAAATTGTCTCCTTCGTTTTATTTCTTAAAAATCAAGAAACATCTTCTCATGCGTCTTCTGATTTTCTGAAGTGATTAGTTTATCAGGCCATCCTCTAGCATTTCCTAGGGTTAGGAATAGCAGCAAACATTTCCCAAATGCTAATGAAAACACAATGAACAGCAAGAATCGTAGTTAGGTAAGTTAAATGTGCAGTCCCGTAGTTTCACAGGAGAAATAGAATCATCTGCTGCCGCAGCGAATGTACAAATAACTCAAAGTAAAGTTCGTGCTCAAGTGAAAAGGTAGAACTTTCAAGAAATATTTGGCCAGACGATAGAAAAAGAAACCCTAACTCCGTCTAACAATCGAAAAATGAAAGGAACTGAACTAAGAACCATTTTCTTTGAAGGCTAATGGTTAGCAAGGATTAGAATTTGGAGCTTTAATTGGAATAGAAAGTTTTGTTAATGCGAAGATCTTTCAGAAGATCCATTTATCATTTCTGACCAGCCACAGTATGATGTAGAAAACGTATTAATTTCTTTCTTTCATGCGTAATTTTAATGACTTTTCTGGAAAATTACTAGCTCTCTGAAGTCAAAAAGTTATTCAATAAATGTCTTAAATCAGCAAATTGGATTTTCCAGACTCTCTTCATACCCATAACAATCCTGATATTTTAGTAAATGAGTGATATTAAAACCTCTGCTTATCAGTAGCCTTTAGAACTCCGCTTGTTGTTCCTTGGCTTTCATTTTCTCGTTAATAGATTGGATTTAGAAGCTTCCATTCTCATCATTTGACAAGAATTTTCTTTAAATTTATTTTGTTGTATTACATAAATATATACTTTTCTTTGTCATATTTTTGCATTAGAAACTGAAAAAGAAAATATTCTTTAACCTTCGAAGCTATAATGAAGAATTTAGATCAAATATTTGTTCAGAATCAGTTGATGCTACTAATTAGAAATCACGTTTTAAAATTGGAAACTGGAGCAATGAATTGCATTTTTACAGCGTTTCGTAAGCATAAAATATATTGTTTTTTGAAATATTTTTCAGTACTGCAGTCAGACCGTTTTCATTTTATCATCTGAACAGAAATATCATCAGAAATGAAATTTTTTGAATGAAGATATCTTTCAACGTTAAGACAGCTCAGAAATTTGGCTATGTATGGACTTATGGAAGATAATGTAGTACTGTCTCATTCATTTCAGACAGGGTTGCCATTATCATTGAGCAAAATGTGGCATTGTCAGCAGCCTAATCAGCTGTGGCATTCAGCATTGGAGCCCACCAGCGGCCGAGCGGTAAAGACGCTGAACACTGGTAGTTCGGTCCGAGGTTCGAATCCCGCGAACGAGCTGGCTGCATGGGCGTTTTCGTGGTTTTCCCATGTGTAACGTGTATACGAGCCAGTTTCCCTTAGAACATCCTCCACGAAGGCATCCCTCCCCTTAGGCAGATAGCCCTCGTGTGCTTTGCCATAATTCAATAACCTAACCATTCAGCATTGTCCTAAGTAAAAACCATTTATCTTTTATTTATCATCATTTAGTTTTATCAGTAAAAATCATTTATCTTGAGGAAATCAGGGATTTCTTCCTTATGATTTTACACAAATGATTTTCAGAGTTCTTTGGGACATTTTCAGGACATCTGAGACATTCACATTTCTCTGTCTGTTCAGAGGTTGGCCTTGCTGTCATTCGTAACTGCCCTGGATATTTTGCCGATCACTGGCTTACTGAAGTGTCTCCACTACTGTATTACTAAAGCAGGTACAGGCGTTTTACCATCTATGCATACTGTAAAATGTTCAAGTGCTTTGTTATCTGTCTTTCTAACTTTAATGAAATTCGAAAGCAACTCTGCCGTACTTCCACTCATTCATACATCTTCTTCAACCGCAAAAATGAAACGTTTTACATTTTTCAAGTTACTGTTGTTTGGTTTTCTTTACCACATATCCCATTTGGAGTATTTTCTGTAACATACAGCTTCTGCTTTTTTTTCTTATAGGGTATTTCTCCCGCCCTCTTAGCATGCCTTCGTGATGCAATACGTCGACACGTATTCGAGAGATCCGAGGTTAGAGTCCCGGCAAAGGCAATACACATTTTTCCCTTCTCTCAGCATCAAAAAATCTTAATGTCTGTACAGTGGTGCCCGAAATTAAAAAGGTGGTGGATGATGATTCTCCACTACCAGGATTTGATGACTGAGTCCTTTAAAAGGGGACGTATATAAGGTATTTCTCTAGCTTTTTTAGCATGCCTTCGTGGTGAAGTGGTCAGCGCACTCGGCGAGTATTCGAGAGGTCGGAGGTTCGAGTCCCGGCGAGGACATAGCACGTTTTTCATGACTCTCAGCATAAAAATATCCTAATGTCTCTACCTCCTTAATTCAATAATATCATAAGAGCGCATAGTTACTAAAATAGTAAAAATGGTAATTTAAAATTTAGTCATTTATACACGTCCATGGAACGCTTCTTTTCGGCACCTAGAAAATGTTAGATTCGGAGCTTTGGCCTTTGTTGTAAACAAAATCTTTACATTGGTTAGAGAGCTTGAGATTGTAGAGTCGATGTCTCGTTGATGTTGTACAAGTTTTAGGGAAATTTTCATATCCCAATATGAGATATCGTAAGTAATTTTTCCCATTCAATGTAAGAAGAGATCGAGAAGAATTCTTCTCCTGAAGCCAGGTAATATGAATTCATAAAAGAAAGTCCTTTCCTTATATCATAAAAAGGTGTTTTAAGAGACTGAGATGAAAATTTAAGATTTAAATATTATTCATATTTAAAAACTGTAAGTTAGTTGCAGTGTTAGACTAATATTACTTCATTCTGCTTCAGAACAGTAATACAAGTAAAATTCTAGTTTTTCTTTATGAAGAAAGAGCGAACTTTATGAAAAAAGACCAAACATCAGTAGTTAGAAATTTTGGTTATCACGGGCTTGTAACAAAACATTGAGTTGCTCTCGCAGTGGAATAAAGTAAGATATTTTTATTTGAACAGCGGTTAGAAATGGAATTCTTTGCAATTCTGAATGCCGTTTATTTTTCATCCTCATTTCAATTATGCTCCTGGATGAATTAATTTCTTTTTAATTCTAGTACTAAATTGTGAGTTGAATTTTCCTTTGTTATGATCATTTATTTCACTGAGGACTGTCTCCTTTGGTTTTATCGTTTGCAGTTTAAATTTTTATGTAAATACCGATTGCGCCATAGAGAAGCAAATTGAAACCTGAAACCCTTACGAGACAAAAGATATGGAGTTATATTTAACAAAAATACATTCAGTGAAATGATAAAAGTTGTTTATAGTTAAAACAAAATGCGATTAATATGTTTCTGACTTCAGGACTTTAGTATCTTCAATGAACATATGAACAGGAAATAATGCATAAATGTTCTTGTAATTCGAAATTTAGTTCATTTCAAACTACCAAAAATTATTTCATGGTTGAAATATAAAGATTTACAGACTAAAAAGATATTTTTAAGGGCCTTTAAATAAAAAGAGAGCCCGAAGTTATTTAAATTCCATTCGAAATTAAATTAGAAAAATTATTTGTTTTATTCTTTTCTTTTTTTCGGGGGGGGGCCTCAAAAATATAAAAGTACACTGCGCAAAAAATAAAAAGGGACAGTTCTATATCGCCCGTTCTACTGGGCCGATTAACAAAATTCAAATTTGCTTTTTTCATGTCTCGAAAGCTCTACTAAAAGTATGTATTAGATTTATGTATAGCGTTGCTCTAATATAGGCATTTTGACACAAAATCGGAATTTTTCTGACATGACGTGTCAATGGTTTTGCATATTTCGATTCTACGACTCAAATTATGCCTACTACGAAACTACGAAATTTTGTAAACTACGAAACTACTAAATTACGAAATGTTGTAAAAATCGCACGAGTAGTGTTTAAAACATTAGCTCCTGAATGTTAATTGAATTTGATATATATATTTATTAATATCTCTTTTTTTATTAAGCTTACTTGATTCCTTCTTTCACATTTTGAAATTTAGGTTCATTCCAAATAAAATTAGTCCATTTTTTATGATTTTTTAAATTTATATTTTTAAATAATTTTTATAAATTTTTCGAAAAAAATTTTGAATTATAATCTACAAAATTTTTAGCATCATATTAAAGTAGACGTATTTCTAAGCATACCTACAAAAATTAGACTTTTTTCATTCAAAATTTCTTAAGATATACATGAATTTATATATCTGTGCTGTTTGAAATTGGCATATTTCTTAAAAGCGATAATAACACAAACGTGGTTTACCCACTTTGTTAAAATTATTTGAAAGTATGAACGATAACTTTTCTTCCGCTCGTCTGCAATGAAAAAAGGAAAAGGAGAATAGGTTGCTATAAATTAAGAAGTTCGCCACATATTGACGAAAACTGAAAAAAATACGAAAAGATAAAGTTTTGAATTTCTTCGTAAATTTAGCACCACATTTTATAAAATTTAATATTTAGGCATCATTTGAGTCGTAGAATGGAAGTATGGGAAAAAAATTGGCATGCCATTTAAAAAACATTCCGATTTTGTGTAAAAATACCTATGTTAGAATGGTGCTATATATAAGTCTAATATATATCCTAAGTCGAGCTTTCGAGACATGAAAAATGCAGTTTGAATTTCGTCAATCGGCCCAGTAGAACGGGAGGTATAGAACTGTCCCCCCGTTTCCTTTTTCGCAGTGTACATGTTGAAATAAGAATGTAGCATTTGAAAAGCTCTAAATTAGAGAACTGAACGGTAAATTACATTCAGAATTAGTTGCTTCTGAAGTGGGCTCACCAGCAGTCAAGAAAACTGGATGTCAGTAGTTCGAACAGAATTCAAATCCCAAGAAAGAACTGGTTATGGGATATTTTCCATATTTTACCAAAGTATAAAGTAAGTGCGAGCCAACTTCGCTTAGAAAGTTGTCCCCGAAGGTATGTGCACTTTTATAAAAGTAGACCTATAGCAGTTTGCTTTAATCAATTAAAAAACCAACCATCTGCTTTTGAGAAAAAATGTCTTTCTGGAAGAATTTCTAAAGGAAACTAACCTCATTATACTGCGCATAAGAAAAAATCAATGCGCCAGTCAATTTTCCATTTGAAACAGAACTCGAGATGAACTGCTAATATTTTGCAGTTTTAATTATCGATTATTGATCGGTTGCTTAAGCTGAGGGAAAGAATATTAAACGCAACAAAAATGCAATTTGATTAGATAAGAATGCAATAAATATTGTTCTCAAGCTCTAAAACTATTATCTAGCCACAAAACCTAGCTAAGCTGAAATATGCAAACACGAGCCATCTTCGCTTAGAAACTGTTCCGTGAAAGTATGTCTTTCTTAAGACAAGTATCTCTTGCAGGCTTTACGTTATTCAGTGAACCAACTATCGTATTGCATAATTAAAGAATAACAATGGCAAATAATGATAGTAAAATCAAAGTTCAAAATCCAATTTTTATCTAACTGCATCTGATTGAAAACCATATGAATCAACCAGAAATAAACCAGAAATAATGGAAATAATTACAAATCCAATTCTGTAGGTAAAAGAATATTCTGTTGTTTATTTTTATGAACACAAAATTTTCATATATTTTCACACCAATTGCATTCGATTATATGGGAAAAGGCGGGCAGGGTTATTGCTCTTAAATAAGTACTGTAAAAACTTCACTAGAACTTCAAATACGGCTGATATTTTCGCAGTTTCCTTCTAATAAACGTTATGAGGCATATTCCGCACTGGTTTAAAATGGATTGATAATGTCTATACAAATCTATGGAGATTTTCATGTTATGTAATGGCATGAAAATTGTATTTAAATTTGTTTGGATATTTCAGCATTTTGCGATTTCTTTCTGTCTTCAAATGAATCTGCCGATCTGATCAGCATTTGTTTGTAGCGAATGCAAAGATGCGTGTCTGATAAATATACAGCTACGATACTATGAAGAACGCAACAGCGGATTTCTGATATTGAAACAACAATTCATGACGTCTTCAATTTTTCAATTTACTTTTTTGCGGTTTCTTTACCTTCCAAGTACAGCAAGTTTATAGCAATATTTTCTTTCACTTCCCCTTTCTCCTTTATATTCCTTTCGCTTCACTTATCACAACCTTGGTTGCATTTGGATAGATGAAATAAAAGCGATGTTCGGTTATTTCTTTAGAAATTCAGTTAGTTTGCCCGTAACTATATAAATGATGCGTAAGATATCTTCGCTGTATTCCTGTGATAAGCTGTGCAATATTCGTCTTAGTTTTTCCTCACATTGTTTTTACACTGTATATTTTGCTTCAGGAGTTAGCTAGAAATTATATACATGTTTCCGCCCTAAATTTTTTGAGTCATTTATGTTGGAAGAAGAAACAAGAAATATCTGCGATACACTCATCGGGATTGATCGCCCGACTGTCTTCCGGACATGCTTCCAGTTGCGTCAAGACGGCACATGCTAAGGAAGAAGATAATTCCGTACATTCTCTAAACTTAAGAGGTAACTGAGGAGCAATGGACTCTGTTGCCAAATCATGATGGTAACACATTTTTTGTTCCCGAGATTTTAGTTTCCATGCCAATTGTAGAATATGTTATGTTTATGTTGGAGCAAGAAACACAAAACAAATCTGCGATGCCCTCCCTGGAATTCGAACTTTGGACTCCCTATTGCTAGCCTGACGTGCTTTCAATGACACCACGAAGGCTCGGGATAGAAAAGTAGGAAATTGCTTACTGATTCCCAACACACTTGAGCTCCTGAACTCAGAGTTCTAAAAGCAAGCACCCTGAATCTCTGTCATTACGTTTAATAAAGATTTCCGTAAATGTCCTATACATGCATTTTATTCTTTTTTATCAAGTACATCTATATGCAGATACTATATTTCAGATATGCGCAACCTTTCCGCAAATGTAAGCTAAATTTTTTCGACTGGCGATGACGCAGTCTGGGAGTACACGAGAAATATATGTGAAATACTATTCTGAAACCGTTAAATAATAATGATAATAATAATCAGCGCCAATTAGAATAAACAGAGCTATATACACAGTATCAAGCATTTGAAAATTAGTCGTATTTATAAAGAAAAAAAAATTAGAGGATGATAAATGATGATGCAAATGAAAATAATTTGAAATGTTTTCCAGAAATGGCAATTTTTGCAAATTTCTAGATATTTCAAAGATTTTAGATATTCACAAAATTTGCACTTAGGAAAATGTAACTTGAAAACTGATCAAGGCATTTATCAGTTAAAGAATTTCTTATTTGCGACTTTATTATTTTTCTTATTATTACTCTTATATTTTGATTTCGATTTTGTTGTCACATTATTATCATGCGCTTCCTATTCAACATTATTCATCTACAAGCTCAGTTTTAATGAAGTTACAATTGATGTCAGCATTGTTTCTCTATCAGCTTCTCTAATATGCAAAAAACATCTTTTCATTAATAGAATTCGAAGCGCACGTAAGCATTTCTTATTTCTTTTGACTGTTTATGCAAATGCATTCTTCTTTATAGCTATACAACATACAATCAATTGATCTTTGATGTGTTCGGGTTTATATCGTGAATATCTGAGAAATGTTTTAATAAATGCATTGATGATAATTTGGCTATTTTAATGTAATTTGTAAAGGGGAGGAATTAGTGGGCAAACCATGTAGCTTATAATCATAAAAACTTAAAAACATTAAGTGTTTTGGGAATGGGCAATAAATACATAAACTGAATATTTATTACTTAAATAGAATATTTTATCCTTTATTATCATAAAATAAACCTAAATCGGCTGTAAAAAGTTAAAATTTGCAAAGATGAAGCAATCCTGTGGTGTCACTATACTGTAAAAAATAATAAAAATAAATGTAAGAATCACATAACGTAAAATGTATCACATCTGCATAAGATAAACGATAATACATAATATGCTACTGTAATAAGCTCATAGCCTTCTTATTTTGACCGATGTATGTCAAAACGACACTGACAAGAAATGGTGAATCCGACTGAAAGGGAGAGACCTGAATCAGATCGCTTTTAAAATCGATAGAGTTTATTCAAATTTTATGTTAATGTTTTTTTTTTGCTAACGTTAATTTGTGCACTGGTGTGTCTAATTGCATCTGTTTTATTTTTAACTTTTAAATTATATATACGTTTGAATATTGTACATACTTTTATATATACGAATTATATATGCGTTTGAACTTTCATAAATCATGTAGTTTTTGGTTAAGAATTCATATCAAAAAGTTTAAGCAGATCATAGTTGTGTCGCTTACATGATAGACTCTATGACGTAGCAATACTATTATGGCGATCTATTAATTTAGTTTCTAATACCAAACTTTCCTAGAATAATTTTCACATACTCGGCTATTATTTTCAAACTCAAATTAGCAGAAGCCGTAATGTATCAAATATTCGTATCTTTCTAGAAGCAGAATTTTCGAAAATTAATTAAACCCCTCGCTGGGAAAATTATCAAATAAATTAAAATGTAACTGTTTAGAAGCAGTTACTACGAGAAACGAAAGTGGAAATTTTGAGTTGTTACCTGCTGTCATGAAAGCATTCCAAATTACATTGATCATTTAGATTAGTCAGCTGTCTGTTACTCATGGCCACTTTCAGACTTCGCTATCGAGGCAACAGAACAAAACTATTTGATGTGTGTTAACGTTGAGGGAGGAATATGTTTAGCTCATTTTCGTTTTGAGTTGTTTGGAGAAGGAAATCAATAACTGCTTAATTTTAGAGTAGGAATATTAAATACATATTCTACAGAAAAGCTACATGCAAACTATTATATACCTAATATTTAAAGAGATTCTCAATAAATACTTTAAAAACTCAAACTCTACATATACATATATATACTGTATTCACGAGCGAAACCCCTCTATTTTTATTAAATTTACTGTACGGAAATCGAGAGGGGAAAATTATGGGCGTTATTTCCGAAGGACGCGGTTACTGTAAGAACATAACTGAAAATTGTTGATGTATGAATTACGGGTAACTATCGCTATATTATCTATTTAAAAGAAACCTGCATAGCAGTAAAAATATACAGTAATATAAATTACAATATCTAATAAGAGATCTTCCTTTCTACGTCCTTGTATCTTGAATCTCTACCGCTCTTGTTTGTAGTTCAGTGCTATTCTCTAGACTACAATTCATTCAGTGCTGCTAGAACTTAGTTCTGTGTCGTCTGCTCCAGTTTGAAAGTCGTTGCCACCGTCACTATTGCCATCGTCTTTGTTATCCTGCAGACAGTCTTCCCTTGTAGAATGATTTTCGGAACCATCAAGAGCATTAGATATCCGTGTTTTCTTGAAGCTCTTTACAGCAGTTGCGTTTCATCAGTCAAATCTCATGCACCCAAATCCCTAAGCAAATCAGTTAGGAAGACAAAAACAACCACTGTGGAGAACCTATTTCAAAATTTAGGGAAGCTTGCTTTTTGAACGCCTTGAGGAAGGGGAAAAATACGTGAATATTTAAGGAAATTTCAGAACCTTGCCTTAAAAGGCTGCGGGGAATAATATAAGAGAAAATGCAGTATAAATATATGTAAATAAATGTATAGAATTAATATCACCTAAATGTGGCAAATTTTCTAACAGGAAGCGCAAATTAAAAACGACTGATTCAACATCTTTGAAAATGAAAGCTCAATATAAGTAAATAAATGCAAACAAAATCTGAAAGGTTTCAGATTTTAAATTACGTCCAAAGGGGCGTTTTTTTAACATTTTGTGTGTTACTTTTATTTATTAAATATTATGTTCTTCGCACTTAAATCACAAAATTGAGTTCATGAGCAGTATCCCAAAACAATTTAAAAATAAGCATATCTTTATACTTTCCTATACACAGTCTCGCGCTATGGCGATAAAAATGTTTTTTCTGTACAACGTTGTCATTGCTCGCTTTGAAATCCTTGAGTTTGTTAATCAAAAATTCGTTAACGTTTTACAAATATGAAATAGATAATAAAGCGAATTCCAAATTTCAAACTTGGGCTTCCAGATGCCTATATTCGCAGGAGAATTACATTATTAAAAATTTGATGGCTCTATGTACCGCTGTTTTATCACCATGCGAGAAACTTACATGCATTTATGCAGATTCTTCATTATTTAATTTCTTTAAGTATAATACAGGGCGATAATATTTGGTGGCAACAATTTGAAAAGGGAAACAACGCTTATAGTGAATCAATGCAAAATGCCAAAACGAAATTAATAGGCCTTCTGGGCAAATTGTCCCTTTGGACTAATAAAATAAAATTACTATAATATTTAATGATACTTGATATGCTTTTTATCTTTATCAAAAAGCACCCTACAGAATTATCAACAGATCCACGTTTCTAAATTATAGCTTGACGAAATGAAGAATTAATTGAAAGAAATCTGTGAATTAAGTGAAAGTTTATTAATACAAAATTTAAAACATTTGTTTTTTTTTAATTTAAAAGTTTTAAAAATATACAATAAAACCTGCTATTACCTGATTAATTGTCGAGATATAACCTGTTTGTTGTGACTCCAATGAAATAAAACTCAAAATTTATAAACAAGAGAAAGCAATTTTTATAATTTAAAATTTTAAAAATTAGTAGCTTGGTAAACCGAAGTGGAAGAATGTACAAGTTACTAATAAGACAAGTGTAAGACAGCTGGAGAAACCTAAAGCATAGAAAGGGCAAAGCTGCCCAAGATTTTTAAATGCGGAAACAGTAAAATATTTAAAAGTCAATTTCCAAAACTAAACTTCAAATTTGACTGAGGAAAGAAAATAATCAATAAGCAAAATCAAAACAAGGGAACAAAATTTGGTGCAGATTAGCATAAAAAAAGAAATACTGTTCAAAATCAAAGTAAAGAGCTGAAAAGTTAGTTGCTCTCAAACAACGCCATATAATTTTACAGAAGTGACATAAATACAGTTTTTAAAAATCAGGCAAAATAAAAAAGTGTAAAAAAGACAGTACGGAGCTGTGAAGGGGAAAAAAGTTTTGAATCCTAAATTTCCAAGTAACGAAAATCAGTGTCCAGCATATACACTTACCACTTGCACTTGATGAGTTTTAATGATTTTATTTGATTATTTTTGCAATTCATCCACATATAATTCTGAAACGCAGCTCTGTTGATAATTCTTTCGGCTGTTCGTTGTCAAAGGCCTATTTAGGATTATGTGAATTTTATTTTATTTTTGCATTTATTTACTTTTACTTTAATTTTTTTAAGTTATTGATTCATTTTTTTAAATTTATGCCTTCCTGTGAGAAGACCTGCCAAACTTGGTTGACATTTATTCTACATGTTTTATATTTTTCCTGTGTTTATTTTTATGTAAAATAAAGAAATATGCTTGATATGGTAACCTATCGACAAAAATTGAACTAGACTTGAATGTTTTTCTTGCAATAAATTGTAAGAATTTTAAGTTTTCTAACGTTTATTTTATTTTAAAGCTTTGCTATCCTCTCTTATTTTCCAATTTAGGCCAGAATAGGAGCGAAAAAGAATTGTTTATGTAAATGAAGTTGCAAACCATAGAAGTATTTAAGACATGGCCTTTAGCCAAGAGGAAGAGAGAGACGTCTGCCTGCTGAGACGCGCGTGCTTTTCATGTCTGCCTTTAAGGCCAGAACTTAGTTCTTGTTGATATTTGAAGACGTATAACACAGTCTTTGCATTGCGCTCACTACATACGTAGTATTAAAAGGCCATTCTTCGCGTTACGACTCGCTGTAAAGCATCGAAGTTTAGTTCTCATTTGGTTTAGTTAGTTTATTTCTTATTTTAAAGTGTTGGGCTCAAATCCCAAAGTGCGGGAACGGCTGTACGCTGTCAGAAATGAAGGGTAAAGTTAACTCTCCTTATCTTTGTTGTATGTTCTACACACGCACGAACACAGGTTTGAGTAAGCTCCCTGTTCCGACTCAGGACTCCAGTTATGTTTCCAAAATCAACTAGAAGGAATAGTAGTCCTGACAAAATATACAAATATGTTTATGATATGAAGTCACTGGATATTAGGAAGAAAATGTTTAAGAATATGAACTTGAACGTTTTAACTTAAGTAATAAACATCGTTTGATCTCTTAATAAGAAGTGAGAAAAAATGCTTAAGTGCACGCATTTCTTTTACTTTTCTCTAACAGTGGAAATTCATATGATCCTTAAAACTACACGAAATTCTTCTCTTAATTAACAAATTCAAGGATTTCAATTCATAAAACACAACATTTCACCTGTCTTCACTTTTTTCAAAAGATTTTAAAATCCTAAGGAATAAAATTAGCGAATGCTGTTAATTTCTACACTGCAAGGTTAAGACTTTGCTGCAAGAAGCTTTCGTCATTTTCTGCATAAAATAAACAAATATTAGTTAAGATGCCTACTCCTGAAATAGCGTTCTTTTCTCACCAGCAAATGGCGAAATTTAATACTTATTTAAAAATGCCCCAAGCAGCTTTAGCTACTTCATTCTAGCGGGAAAAAATAATTTAAAAATTAATTTAGTTATAAAATGAATATCAACAACCCCTCATACTTAAAAAAAGAAAGATTCGTATTAAGTAGGAATATTTCAAGAAATCGTAATTAGCATTGAACCTCTTTAAATATGTAATACAATCCTACATTGTTTTATTAAACTTGAAAAACATAGCTTTTGACAGTGAATGGAGATAAAAGTAACTAATGACACTACGCTCTTACACCATTTGATTGAGTTCATTCGTTAACATATTGCTTCGTGTAAAATAAATATGCGTGACCTAAGTATCGAAGCTTTATTTTTTCACGTAAAATAATCACATTTACAATGAAAGACGACTCTGTATCGTTGTTGTGCAACTGCTTTCCAATTAAATTGTCACATTTAGGAAGCATTTGCCTGCTTAGACATACAATCGCATACAAAATTAAGAGAATTTGTACATGATATCAAATTTCTGAAAACGTAATGGACAGATTTTGGTGAAACTTGGTACGAAAATACATTTATAACAGAGAAATTTATTTACCATTCAAAAGTCGTGTTATGTAAGCATGGTTATCAGTAAAGCTCATAGTGCAGGGATGTTGAAAACCCACTTTGTGATATCGAATTGAAAATATGAGTTAAGGTCTCCTCTCACAGTCAGACAGATTGCGTAGCATGTCGGCATACTGCATAAGTGGCAGGTGAGAAGTCCCTGTGGCAGTCAATCTCATTCCAGCAGCAAGGTAGTTTTCAATCCCGGGAGAGTTCTAGGAGGGAATGACGAGATGAAACTGTCCTCCCAACAGCGTCTCAGACATTCTCTACAGATTTAAGGTCAGGAGAACTGGCCAATCCATGAAGAGAATAACCTCAATTTCCAGGTAATTGTGGACCAGCCGAGCCCTATGTGTACGAGCACTGTCGTTCATTAACAGAAACTTACTGCAAGTTGCGCTCTGAAAAGTCGAACATAGGACTTTAAGGTCTCCTCTCTATACCTCTTAGAAGTCAAGAAGCCTTTGTCAAACGCATACAGGGTTGTACGCCCGTCCAACATAATGCATGCCCAAATCATTACGCTTCCACTACCGTATGCGGTATAGCGTTCCAGAGTGTCTCCAGAAGTAGGTACGCAGAGAATCATGCCCAGGTTGAACCCGACTCATCTGTAAAATGCAGGTTGATTTTCTGAAGTCTGACCCCAGACTCATATTGTCTGCACCATGCTAAACGCGCTTGCTTGTGTACTGCAATGAACGGGACGCAAAAAGTGGGTCTTCTGGCGCACAGCCTTATCTCATGAAGCCTTTGGGCAACTGCAGGCCGTAAAACTCGGATTCCGGTGGCAGTATACAGTTCACCTGAGAGCTGTGAAGCTGTAGCAGTCCTGTGTTGCCTCGCTGAAAGTCAAAAATAACAATCATCATTCATTATTGTGGATCTTGATCGACCTTCTCCAGGTGTTCTCATTAATTTCAAAATCAAGTGTTCTGAAACCATTTCTACAAATTGCAGACGACAAAGGGCATTACAGAGAACTGTGTAGCCACCTGCGCTTGTGACTGGCCTGCGTCCGACTGTTCTCCATCTCATTCCGCCATCATACATTCGTATCTACTCCTTTTAACTGATATCTTATAATTATAAAATTTTCCAACCCTTGCGAGAAGTTCGGCGAATGTCATGAAAGAGGAAGAGTACCCAAATCACCTAAAATCACTTGAACGCTTATATCGCCTCCACAATCACTCATAATTCTTTAGCGGCTTAATTAGTACTTTTGGTTCAATATTTTTCATAAAAATAAACATAATTTGCAAATTCTCTTAATTTTGCATGCTAGTGTATTTGAAGAACAAGCTCCGTTATGCTAGCATAAAATATTACGGATGACTGAACAAACGTAGTTTATAAGCGTCTAGTTTGGGGTGTTTGAAAGAAAAGGTATCGCGACTACAAAAATTTAATTTAAACAGTAAATTTATATTTATTCATTAAGGAAATATAAAATAGATAAAGATTTTTTGCCTGATAGAGAAGCAGAAATGGAAGTAATTTCAGAACCATAAGTAGCACTATTAATGTTTAGAGTTTTAATTTTATTAAATACAGCATTTGCTTTTTTATTTAAATTACTCTTTTTGTATTTAATTTAATATTTTTGTTTTTCTTTAATTTAGTATTTTACCCGTCTTTTACGTTTTTACAACAATTGGCACAAATTCACAAATTTGGCACGTTAAATGATCTAAGATGTCATTTTTGGTACAAGGTACAATAATAAATATTAAACTGGAAAAAACTGTTTTAATTTTTTCGTTTTTGAGAAGTTTACTGCTTAAGAAACATTAATCATGACACTTGCTTCGAAGAATCAGTTTTTGAAACTTATAAATGAAATACTTCAATTTGTTAAACGAACACTTTAATTACTTTATTAGGTTTCATTATGAAATTTTGTTCACTATTTTTTTTTGACGAACGCGCATAAGCTTTTGGTTGTGTAAAACAAAGTAAAGTTCGAAAATGCAAGGCCCGTTCATAACTGCATCCAGTGATGCGTGCCAAAATGCATGTATGGATGACATATTGAGAGATAAAAATAAGTTCAATGCAATCAGTCATGCCATTAAATCAACTCCATATGTACAGGATATTGTACATATGAAACATATTTTTTTCAGTTGAATTTGCTCTTAAGAAAACAGAAACACTCTGAAGGATTTATTTTTAAAACGCTGCCTTGGCTTAGAGATACGAAAATATACTGATAATAGCATTGCCCTGCTGCAGTTTAGTACAAGAACAAAACACAAAAACATCGCCCATACTTTGCACGTAATATTTTTCTAAAGAAATGAACAACCATCTAAATGTTTTATTGTGGTATTATATTATCCAGCCGCAAACTCCTTATGCTATATACAATCTCCGTGTGAAGATCTGTTGCTACATCGTGAACGACGTACAGATTTTTCTTACTTCTACTTGACAGTAGTGAAGTCACAGTTTTGCCAACTGACACCTTTTTTTTTAACTCCCCTGGCAGCTGCCGAGAGTCGTCCCCTTAGGGACCTTCTTTGAAGTCATACTTCAAGCCTTCTGTTCAGGCCGCAACAGGGGAGACTTAAATCATGGCACTGTCATCCTAAACATCAATCATCACCAAGAGATCCAGTCGCCGGCAGAGTTTTTTGTGGTCGCCTTGCTTCTGTTCGCTTTTAGGTCACACATAAGGTGGTGGCTGCTATCATTATAATGCTTCTTCCTCGTAAATCGATGAAATTAATGTCTTTACTAGGATAAACATTCATTAATAACTAGGTTATTTTAGAGCACTTTTCCAAACGCTACTCTTATGAGAGAGTTTTTATGCACTATTTGCAAATAACTGATATTTCATTAGACACAGATAATAGGACGTTACATAAATCTTACCGAATATCTAAGAAATGTTTTACAAAAATAATAATTTTTTTAACAGAATAGCACCTATGTATTTATGCATTTCGCAACTTGTAAAGTTCAAATTTCAGTATGTTTTTAACATTATTGAGTTACCTGCCGTTTAATTCCTTCGAATTATCCTTAAAAATAATTCGATAACTCTGATAACTAAATAAACAGTTTAAGTTACTAATCCAAATGCAAGTCACCAATCAAGAAATTGAATGGATAATTTTTTGCACTTAGCGCAAAACATCTTAAGCAGAGAGTTAATTTAGCAATCCTCGAGTGGGTGACGAGTTTAAACAACTTTTGATGAAATAATTTAAGAGATGCTTTTGCTGATAACGCATCAAAAGCGGCTTATGCATGTCACTATTTCTGAAACGCCCTCAGCAATGATATTCATTAAACGTTTGTAAAGACTTGACATATGTGAGCGCATTTATGCATTGCTGGTTTACACATATTTTCGATTCATATGTGATTTAAATAATTAAGAATTTAACGTTCGTATAATATGTGTGTCTTTTATATATTCCTAGTTATGCATGTGAATACTTTTTATGTACATTATTTACTTACGTCTCTCACGACACTGACCTACATACACTACTGAGAGAAAATCAAATGTGTTTTCGAAATTTTCAGATTTACTTTACTTATTCTCAAGCTTGTTAGCATCCACTTCTTGAACATAAATTATGTGCAATGCAGACATTCATTTACTATACTACTGTAGAGTCATTTGTTTTGGGGAGTGAGGGCTCGAACCCTATACCTCTCAAGTACGTGTCGAGTGTGCTTCCAATTACATTACGAAGGAATGCGGAAAGGAAGGAGAAAACATATTATATACTCCCTCTTTTAAAGATCGATTAGAAATTAAGGAAAGGAGCAGCCAAATCTTGGTAGTGACGAACTATCATCCACCAACTTTTAGTTCGGGCGCCACTTGTAGAGTCATTCAGTTTTTCGTGGAACCAAGAGACGTGAAAATTGTGCAATGCCTTTGCTTTCACTGTAACCTTGGACGTCTCGATTATGCTTCCAGTATGCTTCCAATTACACCACGAAGCCATGCGGAAAGGATGGAGAAAATACTTTATAGACTATTTCTTAGAAGAAAAAAATTATCAGTCCTAGTTGTATAAAAATGTTTTAATTGTTATCACTATAATGAATTTCCTTTTATTTGTCTTTACTTCAATATTCTTCAATACTGTTTTGTTGCATGTTTTATAGAAACTTGAATTTTCTTTATAAGCATTATAAATTTTCAACATTGATATGCTTAGCGCATTTTAACGAACTTCTTTTCCCATGCAGAATTCAACTGGAATACTAAAATTTAAAATATTAATGCTTGCAATCGAAAACGAAGCAACGTTTCATACGACATTAAAACACTAATACAATATAAAACACACGTAAATCGAGTAAACTGTAGATTATTTTTTATTTTCGAAAACTTCTGAATGTAAAAAATTACTTAAAACATTTTCAGATATTCACAAATGAAAATAATTAAAAATGCAGCAATATTTGCATCTTTTTAAAAATTTTCATTAGAACACTTTATGCACGACGCCGTAAACTAAATCAATTGTTATGTGAATAAAAGCATTGGTCTTGTCTCATTTTTGGAAATTGTTTAAAATCACTACGATTACATCTGTATTAAAAACTACTTTTCTCTCAGTGTATCCATGATCATGCACCACAAAAGCAAAATTTGAATCCAAATAAAGTAAATATGGCGGGTATGGTAAAATATT
Source organism: Stegodyphus mimosarum (assembly GCA_000611955.2). Lineage (NCBI taxonomy): Eukaryota > Metazoa > Arthropoda > Arachnida > Araneae > Eresidae > Stegodyphus > Stegodyphus mimosarum. The sequence goes on along the minus strand of KK113119.1, from coordinate 1,314,743 downwards.
TGCATTTTTTAACAGAATTTTAGCGGTTCTTGGCGGTGCGTTTACGAGAGTATGATCGCGACGCAAATGCAGTCTTCAAAGGCCAGTTTAAAAATCTCGTTTCCGGCTATTTTCAAGAATAGCGCGTAAGCAAACATCCACATTTTATGTTGTCACAAACGCACGTTTCCGCTTCAGCTTCAGTATGGAAAACTGGCCACTTTTGGGTGAAAACGCAAGACTACTGTTTTGTCCGTGCTTTTTCATTTTCTTGTTGAAACGGTGGTTTTTTTTTTAAATGTTTTAGCAAAGACAGTAATCGTCGATTGCTTTTCCATCAATAGTTAATACATGAACATTCACATTTCGCCACTTTTATTTACTACTAAATCACTTTTGCTGATACTATGAATTTAAATAGAGATTTTCACCAGTTCCGGTCTTTTCAGTGAGAAAACAAGACAACCGCCTGAAAAATTCGTTTTGTGAAACTGAGGCAAGCATGAAGAATATAGTTAATTATGTAAATCTGATCTTTAAAGATGCGCTCGATCTAGATATGGGTTGTATGGAGATTTTCAGTCACGAGTAGCCTATATTAAAAACTTTACAGTCACAAAAAATTTTACAGCAACCAAGGAATTGTTTTCTGTGACTGAAATGTGTGGATGAAATTCTGTTATGCTATCTTTTTCATAATTATTCCAATAAGTTTCTAATAAGCTTACCTTCTAAATTCTGTAATGATTGAAAATGTTTTATTTCCTGATGTTTTAGTTCTTTTATTTATAAGTAGCTTCTAATTGAAATTCAAGGGAAATTTTAGAAATTTTTGAAACGATAACGTCAGGTTATAATGTTTCAAATAAAAATCTGTGTTCATACGGAAAGCTGCCAGACAGTGTTCAGATACGTTACGATTATAATATTTTAATCAATTTAACTTCACACTATAGCAGGCTTTAACTATTCTTTAATTAATATATCAGTTTTAGATTTTTTTAAGAAACGGATTCATTTCAAGGGAAAAAAATCTGAGTAATAATAAATTAGTATAGTTGTAGACTGAACTGGAGAACTACGCTTGAAACGATTGTTTATAAATTCTCCATTACCTAATTTCTGTGATTTCATTTATGTTGCATTTGGTTGACTTTGTTACTCTTCTAATAGCTCTTCTTGAAACTATAAATCTAAATAATATATCTATACTCTTCTCTCCAACATTTAGTTGAAGAAAACCACTAATACTGAAACTTCTATAGTTATCTGGCCCACCAGCGGCCGAGCAGTAAAAGACGCTGAACACTGGTAGTTCGGTCAGAGGTTCGAGTCCCGCGAACGGGCTGGCTGCATTGGCGTTTTCGTGGTTTTCCCCATGTGTAACGTGTATACAAGCCAGTTTCCCTTAGAAAGTCCTCCACGAAGGCATCCCTCCCTTTAGGCAGATAGCCCTCATGTGCTTTGCCATAACTGAATAACCTAACCTATAGTTATCTTTTTTACTGCGACGCGAAATTATTATTGATTTATGTTCCTTTTTCTTCTGTAAAAGAGGAGTACTGGATTATTTTTTTACTTCAAAATTTGTAATTTTTTCTTAATTATATTTTCTACAATATTTGAATTTAGTCAAAGAACATACGTGCATAAATTTAAAAAAATATTTTACATTCATTAAATTTCTGCTTTGATTCGGATCATTTCTTGTAAAGAAAAAAAAAACCTTCCAGTTACTGATGAAATAAGTCTTAAATCGTGACTAAAATCTAAATTTTTAACGACAATGGGCTTTTCTTATGAAAATATTTGAGAGTTTCAAGCTGTAAAAACTTTAAAAATTATATCTTTATTATTAATACTAAAATAATGCATAGATATTATCAACTCCCAGATTTTATCTATTGGTAATCAAGTGCTGAAAGGCAAGAAATAAGAATTCTTTTAAATCACGCATGAAATCCTAATTCAAAATCATCACTTTGCAATTTTCATTTACAGTTCTAATTCGCTGCATTTCAAAATAAGTCAAAAATATTAGAACGTCATTTCAGTGTATGATTTCTGAGGTATCACTGGTAAGGCACTGATTTACAAAGATCAGGATATAACATTTGGAAATAACAGTAAAGATTCTTAAATGTTTGGAAATAATAAGCATTTTTCCCTTTTAATAAATTACCTGCCGCATAATTCAGAAACTTATACTTTAGTACTAATATAATTGTGTTACAGAAATGTGGAGGTTTAATATCATGCTATTTGAAAGATTAATTAATTACAGAATATAAATTTTTTAATCTTAAATCTGAGAAATATTTTTCAACCTGAAAAGTTTTTAAATGTTGGTATAATTATCTTCTGCACAGTTTTCTGCTTAAATATTCAAAATTTATGTTTGAATAAAATGCATATATAATAAAATACATAAATTTATCTTTTTCTAATTCCTAATTATTTACTGAAGAAATGGTTAACTTTTGAAAAGGAAATTATTCAATTAATTATGCTCTAAATTTAGTGTCTTCGATGTTTCAATTTTGGATATTTTTTAAGAAAGCGTAGCATAAAAAATTTCGTTTCTTTGCGATAATTGTTTTTCTTCCTGAAATGCATTGAATGTAAATGACTTCGTTTAAGATTTAATTTTCCAATTAAACTCTCTTAAGTAAATTCTTTTCTTGTATGCAACTTTGGAAATTTATTTTCTTCTTTTAAAGGTTATTTTATCTTCCAAACTTTCCATGCATTTTCATTATATATATTTCTCTGATAAAAGCATAATTTAAATTACTTACTTTTTTATGTTTAACATTTAATTAATGTCTCCTATGCTTTCACAGTATGTGGGAGCATTTAGATAAATATAGTTATTAACGAGTTTTCTTGAATGTTATCATTTATAAAATTTAAATTTTTAACATTATTATTTCCCCTTAATATTACATTTAACTAATGAGTATGGTTTGTAGATGCGAATTGTATTAGTTCTGTTTTGTCTAGCTTTGAAAAAGCGAAATAATTACTACATTCACGAATAAGCAAAGAATCATGAGGATGGTAAAGTTTCAGTTTTTTTCCCTGTCTCTGATACAGGTTCTCTCCTTTCGCCAACAGGATAATTACAGGTTTCGTTTCCCAAGCGTGAACGGTTTCGCGGACTTTGAAGGAAAAGGTAAAGAGCTCATTTTTTTTTAAATCGTATCTCCTTTTGGATGCCGCCATTGCCATTTCGAAGACAGGAATTGCATACATGATGAGCGTTATCGTTTTCTGAATATTCAATCAGTTATTAATGATTGTGTATTCAATAGCTAAAATAGATTATTATGGTCATTCCTTTTCTTTCGTTCTTTAGCAGTTAGGTAGCATTAGCTCGATAGATATAGGTCCTAATGGAAGATGACCTGTTCTTGCTTTTATTAAATTCTGGGGAAAATATAATTACGTACTAAATAATTATCTGGCGCTTTCTCAAACGATATCTATTCCCATAGGTTATTTTCATTGTTTCTTATAATATTTATGTTAAACTAAATGCTTTACTGCAGAGATTCTCAAACGTTTTAAATTTTATATCACATAAATAAGAGTATAAATATACTATATAATTTAGTAGTAACAAATATGAAGATTAATTCTTGATGTAAATTAATGCGACGAATAAGCCTATTTCATTGCAACCAGCTTGGGTATATCGGGCTTTAACGGCAAGTCATGTTCAAGTGCAATCATATTCTGCGTTTAATTTTAATTAACAGAATGGCTGAAATCCAGTTTCGCAAAGATATAATATGTTACAAGACGTTAAAAATTTTATCGTTTTGTCGAAAATACATTCATCTCTTCTTTTTTTACCAAACTTGTATAAAGTTGTCTTTTGTACAAGATTTCTGTCACACGAAAATATCTAAAAGTGCATCTCTTTTTTGAACTAAAACGTTATCTAACAACGCATTTGGAGTAGTAAACTAATCCCATTTTCAATTTTTAGTTTCTAAATTTTTAGGAAAGGTAGGAGTAAAAATTGCTAACAAGCACTCTGCATTATAATAAGGGCGCCAATATATGTATAAATAATTTATATATATATATATATAAATTTAATTATATATAATAAATATCTCTATATAAATTAAACATATAGAGAAATAAATTATATATATATAAATAAATTAT